>JAWWMW010001935.1:48399-58740 GCA_035048345.1 Echeveria elegans
TGTGTAAATTTGACAAAGATTCTAGGAACCAACTACACATACATATATTTGAAAGAAGCGGATGCCATTACAGCTCACAGCCACCTCCTCAATTGTGCGCATAGAGTTATATGATAGCACCTTCAGAAAAAGAAAACAAATTAAAGAATATACCAAACTGTGTGGCCGTGCATTATCTTACTGAATGATTTTTGATGCTACTAATTTCTTTCGCCTACCATTATTGTGTTACAGGCAGCCGCAGCTCTAGCTGTTGCAACCTCCCCTGTTAAACCATTACAAAACACATAGTCAACAAATCAAATCGAAATGAAAACATAATTCTTTCGTAATTAAAAAAAAGTACCTTCTGGATGCGCCAGCTGATGCAAAGCACTGGGAGCCACGATAATAGGCGATGCAATTTTGTAACCCAATATCGTCGTAGATAAGTCAATTTTACTCACATCCACAAGAACTCTCGGCCGAATCCTAAGATGTCATACCAATCTTTACTCACAACAACTAAAATAAAATGGAACAAGAAATGAATTTAAAAATTAAAACAAGAAATAAAAATGTTACATGATCCTGCTAAAAGCAGTGACATTTTCCTTAAGCGTGTGCTCATCTTCCGCCCCGCCAGCGAAGAAATCATAGTACATTTTGGGTAGGATTTTCTTGGCCAATTCTTGAAACTCATTCACATTCACAACAACTTCAGAGCTCATTTTAATCTGCAGGGAAACACTAAACACAACAAAATCAGCATCATTAATCAAAGTAAAAAATATGATTGAAGCAGAAGAACTGAGATTGTGACCGGTGGACTGGTCGACTACGCTCCCAAAGGAAGCTCAAGCTTACCTCGGAGTGAGTGGTCGAGAAAAGAACAAAAATAGTGGCAAGGTCGGGTCGGGTTGTGGGTATCAAAAATTCGACACGGATTGAGTCGTATTATTGGGCCGACAAAAAAGAAAGAAAGTAGGGTTTTTAATTTTATCGGAATCCGTAAAATTTTCTATTATTTAGAGCAACCTCTAAAAAAAAGAAGTTGCGAAAATTCATCGATAATAATTTCCTTTAAAATATTAATGATTTTCTATGGATATTCATAAAGAATATAATGAAAAACTCAAAAAATTAAAATTTTAGAAAATAAATATAAAAAGTCTAACCATTTAACGTAATTTTTAATTAAAGAAGTATTAAGAATATTTCAGTTTTAATTTCATTTAATATTTACAACTTTATCATTATTGTGGATAAAAGTTTTCAAAAATATAAAAAATGGATGACTATTATATACTTGTTTCATACATTTTTTCATAAGACTTCGAAAATTTATGAGCTTTTTTTTGTTACTTTTTTTTTATATAAAATTCGAATTTCTCTAATATTTTACATAAACAATTCATTAAAAAACACCAAAAACATTATGAAAATTCTTATCAAAATAGTCACTCTTTTTCATATTTAAAAGCTTAAAGTAGTCACTCTTTTTTATATTTTAAATACAATTTTATACTAAATTTCAATAAAGTTTTAAAATATTAGATTAAATTAAAACAATAAATATTCTGAATGCATAATATTTTTATTAATAATAAGACTCTTAATGCATAACTTTTTATTAATAATAAGACTAATGAGTGATTTTTTTAATATTTGTTTATTGAAGTGTCAATTTTTTTTGAATTTTTCATAACAAACTAATATTTTAAAGGAAATTGTTAACCATGGGTGGTTTTAGTAATAAAAATATTTTACGGATGGCTCTAAGTAATAAAAATTTTGCAGATGATTTCCGATAAAAATTATATTTTATGAGAGGTTAAAACCCCCGTAAAAAGTGATATAAAATGGTTGACTAAAGTCAACGAAGAATGAACATCCTACAAAAATGCTAAAAAAAACTGAAGAAAGAAATAGACTTGCTCATATTTATCAATCAATTCCGTACAAATACACAGTGCCTTATTTTATACTTATATTTCTATCATCAACACTCATCTGGGTCTCTCTATAGACCGGCCACATCAATCATAGACAAGACTCGCTACCACGGTTTCAGTACAAACAATGTATGCCATTTCATCCCGACGTCAATGTGTGTATCACCTCACCTGGGCTTCGACTCACTACCCTTGTTGCTTCGGAAAGACGACAATGAGAAAAATGATCGTGACGCTGCCAATAAAAAAATCAATTCAGATTCCAGAAATGGAAAAACTTGTAAATGATAAGCTTCCTTTCACATCTTTGAAAGAAAAATGGGGACTCAAAGAATTATACACATTCCAGTCCGATAAAAGTATATACAAAACATTTGCCATTTGTTGCGATTTGGTGTAGAAAACATTGTTTATAATGGGGATTGACTGACCTTTTAGAGAGCTTCCTGACAGATGATCATCCCTGAACTTGAAATTAGGAGCTGCAATTGATTGATATGATTGAACTGCATAAAGGATAGGCAATGAGTAATGAATTTACACTGAAGTTGACTTTATAGCATTCTTGAATATTTATAGTGTGTGTGACGAAAATGGTACCTTGATCACTGTACGGTTCGCTTTCATTATAGGCGTCATCAGAGGGATGACTTGGTGTGAATCCCATCCTCGACTTTCTTAAATCATCAGATGACCTACTGGCAGGATCACGTCCATCCTCAGTGTCATCATCTCCTTCAGAGGTTGCAGCGGACATCCAGTCAACTAGAGTTTCTGTTCCTCGAGACTTCCTTCCGAATTTCAATAACCGCTTAAACCCTTTAGTCATGTCCTTGCTCCGAGATTGTCCAGGGGACGAGTTTGCAACGAATGGTTTGTGAGCACTTCCCCACTTTTTCCTCATTCGAACTGCTTCAGCTTCACTTTGTGTCATGGATTGAGAATTCCACGATGCAGGGCTCCCCATAGGCGAGTCCACGGAGGCTTCAACGTCAGAAGACTCCTGAGGGTAGGAGAACGACTGGTTCACGCGGGCAGTCCATGATAGCGGGCTCTCGCAAGGAGATTCTTGCACAGACCCTACAGCTTGAAAAATTGCAGGCTCGGTGGGAGGCAATTCTGTTGCTGAAACAGGTTCATTGTTTCCTGATCCAGGATCACTAAAATTTCCATTTTCCTGATCCAGCTTGGCGTCTTCACTCTGCTTGTCATTGTTATATTCTTCAGTTTTTGTATCGGTTTCTTCCACTTCCTCTTCTTTGATCATCTCGGCATATTCCTCATTTTCACTGACCTGTTCGCAAGACTCTTCTTCAACTTTCAACACTTCAGCCGTCTTTGAAGCTTTCATCTTTGCAAGATTTGCTCCAGCACCGGGACCTATACCATTACCCTTCCTAAGAAATGTCTTGTTAGATAATTTGTTGGATGTCAAAACCTCAGTATCTGGATTCAAAGCTGACAGATCTTTAAACTCAGTAGGGTTTGCATAGTTTATCCTCAGTAATTGCGACCTTCTCGACTTTTCCTCCTTCGCAGCTGCTTCTTCTACACTACTCCGACTTCGTGCAAAATTTCTCGGCTGTGAACGGGGAGTTGTCTTGGCAGTACTAGTTCCGGATGGCTTTGAGTTCTCATTTCGAAATTCAGCAAAGTTGGGAACTGACTGAGCAAGAGGATTTTCTGGTTGTGTTTTTTTCCTTCCGGACACAAGGTTGTTTGCTTTTACAGCTGAAACTGGTAAACCTGGAGTCCGTGGAGTGGAGGAGGAAATGTTTCTGTTGAGCTTCTTGTTTTGATTGTTTCTTGGAACGGCATCCTGTAAGCTGTCTTCATAGGTTACTTTCTGCGACGAGTATGATTTTTGTTCTCGAGTATCGAACTCTTCATCCATTTCTTCATTCTCAAAATCATCTACTCGCTGCATAGTTTATCAAAATGGTCAAAAACAAATTTTTGAAGAAGCGGAGGAACAAACAAACAAAAAGGTAGAGAATGTGTACCTGTTCCCTTCTGGCCGATGAGCGAACATTAAATGATCTGAATTTATCCATGTTCCGACGAGTGTTGGACACTGAGTCATTCCTGTCCATGGAACCTGAAAACTTTGCCTTCATTTCTGAGCTACTACGCTCAAGGCTATCCAACATGGCTTTCATCTTAGCTTCCTTTTCTGCACGGTTAGTATCCCATTCTTCTCGCAACTTCGCATCCCTTTTCTGCATGTATCTGATGTACGCCATTCCTTTAGCACTCTCCGGAGCAGCAACCTCAGGGAGATCCTTAAGTGCTTTATCGGGAGATGAGTTGCAAGAGTTTGATTTCGCAAGTGTGCTTGAACTTCCAACAGACTCGACCACAAGGCTGGTCTTAGGAACTACTGCACTGGTCGGTTCAATATTCTTCAGACGTGAATTTGCTGCATGTTCAGCCTTCGGTTCATTTGGCTTGTTTCTCCTCGCTGACGCCGAGTGATCACTAGTTGGAACGTTAAGCTTATGCTCAGCAAATAATTTCTCCAGTTCATTCGCTTTCAGCTGCAGTTCATCGTTAAGTTCCTGATTTCCTTTTGATTGCCTAACCCTCTGAACTTGATCCAAAGAACTCGATGTCGAGCTACCTAACCCCTCTTGTACCTCCAAGACTTGCTTGCTAATCAAACTTGTCTTCCTTGTATGCTTTTTGTCTGTGTAATCACGAGTCGAAGCTTCATCTGGAAACATTATCCTCCGCATATCTAAATCCAATTCTTCCACTGCACCTGACACCTTTGTGGTAGATACCACAACTCTCTTCTCAATAACCTCAGCTTGTCCGCTAAAAAAGGCAGGCCGAGGAGGAGAAGCCTCACGCTTGATATCTTTCAACGAATCCATAGGATACTCAGCAGTACTTTCTGATCGCTGGACAACTGGCTTAGAATTAACATGCAAGGCAACTGAATCTTTAATCTTTGATTGGAAATCAGTAATCTGTGACTCAAACCTCGTTCCTTCATTCCTACTAGAAACCATCCCTCTCGTAGCTTCCTGACCTGTTTTAGCATCCAAAAATGTTGCTTTCCGCACATCCTGCGAAGATACCATCTGCCTTTCTTGAACAGAATCTTGGCGCCTCATTCCAAACTGCTCTTTTTTAGACTTTATCTGATCCTTCAAACCAAGGTCCGAATCTCTATCCTTTTTCTCAACACTCACCGAATTAATGGATTCAGGAAACTTATCTAAGGAAACTTGCGAAGAAGAAGGCATACACAGAGGACTATCGGAGCTCTTATTATCTCCACTCAAATCAACACTCACGCTCATATCGCTCACACCGCTCCATCTCCTCAACACAGCTCGATCAGTAGACGCAGACACGTCAGACGACAATCTTCGCAACACGGTCTTCTCCAATGCAGGGGATGCTGGTTTGCCTACTGATGTTTCCTCTTGCTTGTTTTCAAACAACTTGATCCGATCCTGCACGCTTAATCTCCTAGAAGGTTGACTGGCCTGAATTGAAGCTGGCCCATCTGACGATGACAAGGATGTTGACGACACGTTGTTGAGGCTCTGCTCTGTTTCTTGATTTTTCATGAGTACGTGGTGGGACCCTGAAGCTGGATTGGGATCGTGATGTTCTGTGGGGTCCTCTTCTATAGACATGTCCGAACAGATGGAGGATCGGACCGCTTGGTCGTCGGCTGCCACGGTTGTCGTTGTTGTCTTCCTTTTCAGCCATGTCTGCTTGACCAGGTCTGGTCGTCTCTGCCACAACGTTGTCAGATTCTCGCACGTTTCTCTGTTTTTAAAACATGAACACATATACATACGTCATCAGTGATCGGTTAACAAACCATTTACAAAAACTCAAATACGGCCCGATAGGCCCATATATATAGACTATCAATGGGAAATATGTATTGTGTGCAATGCATGACTTGGGATTTACTTGAGACGAGAGGTGCCGAAGTGATGAGCGAAGAGTTGGAGGTTGGAGATTGAGTCGGGATCAAAGCCTTCAGATGCAGCAAGAAGGCAAGCAGAGAAAATATCGTGCTTGACGGCGACGAGTCTCACATCTATAGCTCTGATCAGCTCCCTCCTAACATTTGGCAAAACAAAAGCATAGTTGCATCAGTAAAAGATGGCATTGATGGAGATTAAAGGGTGAATGAGGAAGGGATAGACAGTTGCGGACTTTGTTGCGTCTGCTGCTGTCTTGGCTCCTGCCCCATCATATCCTGTGAGATTCACATACGGAGATTGTAACAACTGTCACTTAGAGATATGTGATCTAGTCGCATTTACAAGTCATGTTCCTTGCTTAAGGCTCGCGGAATGATTTGAAATATTCTTACTTAAATAAAATTTTATCGAGCAAAACAGTGGAGATGTACCTGATGCGTTTTTGGATTGATCACCCAGACCCTGAAACGTGAAGTGGTACAAGAAAATTAGAATGCCAGTACACGATTTCAGTTGTGAGGGACTAAAGCTATTGGAATGTACCTCTGTATAGATTTTCAGTGCAGCTTCAAGTTGAGACATTTCGACATCATAACTGTTGATCTGTTCCAGGATATCTGGTGCATTAACAAACCGGACAAACCTGAAACAATTCCGATGCAATATATGAATAAAATCAAAGATTTACGAAACTTAAGGGGCAGCGATCATAGACATTGATCAAACTACAGATGTCTACTTCATATGACCTCTCAAGCAATCCTTTCGTAAACCAGTCAACTCCTCCATTTGTACGCTTATCAACCCTGAGCTCAATTGACTGAGCTGATGTCCCTAGTTTTTCTTCAACTCCCTTTATGTGGGGTGTGAACGAATTCACTAACCCCGAATAAAGCTTCTCAAATTCTCCATTCTGAGACAGAATTAAATCACAACTGCCAAAACCACGAAGCAACATTTAACACAATGGTCATAAAACCTTGATTACAAAACATTACTCTCAAGTAGAGTGTCCAGTTCTTACTGTGATCGCTTAGGATTCAATTGCAGCAATGCATAGTCAACAGGGGTATCCGACTTCATTTCCACCACTTCATACAATCTCCGCATCCTTATCACTCCTGTTGCGCATCGTACCCCCCTAAAAAGAAGCAGTCATAATTACTCTCCAAATGCTTCAATGTAGAAAATCCACACAATTAATCTCGCTGAATCTAAGAAAGCACTAATTATAGTAAACTAGACGACTGCCAAGAGCTGTATCACACCAGATCTCCACACACCAACATCCAAGCATAGTCCACCAAACTCAAAACAATCGAACAAATTCAATGTCGAGCGACACGAAAAAAATCAGATCTGAATCAACAGAAGACAAGCCCTAAATCCAACTCAATCCCAATTTAAAAAAAAAACCCTAATTTCAACAAACTGCAATCTGAATCTCGTCATCGCATTACCTATTTAACTCGATTTTCGCACCAAAGATCTCAGCTTTAGCTCGATGCCGTCGATCGATTGATTCCTAGTTTAAATCCTCATCCACCACTCACTCAAAACCAAGCACTCTGATAGAGAAAGAGAGGGGAGAAGGAGAGAGAAAGAGTGATGTTGATGAAGTTTGTTGATGCTGTTTGGAGTTTGATGATGTCGTCGTGGATTGAGATTTGTCGAGTAAACGTAAATTCGAATTTATGTATTTGGGAAGTCTTTGTTTTGTTTTATTCGCACTTGTCACCTTTGAAAATGACGTTTTTACCCTTCCCAAGAATTTTGAATAGTTTTTGGAGCCAAATTAAAGTTAAATTATGTTATAAATACCTTATAAAATTTAAAAATTTCTTGGACTCGTTAAGAGTCAAAGGTACAGGACTATATTTGAGAAATAAGAGAGAAGGATGAGGAGAAAGTGTATTATTTCCTTCCCAAAGCTTTTCTTTTATATTGAAAGGAAAGAGACAATTTCCGCCTCATCAGGTGTCACTTGCAAAGGAGAAGGCTTCATTTTCTTTGATGTTGGCCCCACATGTGAATCTCACGTGACATAGTTTCCTTCTTAATGTCAGACCATTCATAACACTACTCCTGGTATGCACATTAAGCGTTTGCGCTATTGAAATGACATAACTATTGGAAATTTTGTTTATATTTTATAAAAGTTTGTGCTATATTTTAGTAAATATTTAAAAAAGTAAATTTATACAAAAATATTCTTAATGTATAATTTTTTTTATCAAAAGTGTTACTAAAGGGTTGCATTTCACTTATTGGTTTTACAAAGTTTTGAATTTTTTAAAAAAAATTGATATATTTTTGATATTTTTAAAATTGACATTTGGTTGGAGGTGGCAACTTCCAAAAAATGATGAATATGAGGTGTTTAAATTCAAATGTTTAAATAAAGGGTGTTAATATATAAATTTTGCGAATAAAGAGTGTTTAAAACTAATTTACTCTAATATATATATATATAATATTTGATGATTATCTAATATTCTAAATATTCTAACCAACATCTATTAGCGCAGGTTATGGTATTTTGGCTTGGTGTGTTGGCCTAATGCAAAAGAAAAGTCCGAGCCTCTTTGATAAATAGTTGTGGGCACCCTAGGTTAGAGATGACGAATTTCCACCGAGCAAAACTCATATTCGGTGGAGATCGTGCACAAAGAGGCTGAGCGCCACCACACTAGGTTGATTCAGGCGACTGTCTACGTGTAGCAAGTGACTGGAACAACCTGAAGCCAAGAACATCCTGCTGGTACCTTTTAGACTTAGCGATGCGGTATTCAAAGCTTGAAGTGGTTAACTCTGATATCTATCATACTCGGAGAAGCTACTGGACTGTGGAACAAACTGGACTGTGGAAGTACTCGATCTATGTAGGACTTGAGGACCGGCCAGTGTGCGGGTGTAACTTGTCCTGGTATCTATTATACTCAGGAAAGCTAAACCATTGAGACTATTCTTGATATATGTCGGACTCAAGAACTAGTCTCTAAGAGACGCTAAATGACTGCTGAGTGTTGAAGAATGTGCATAGTGCATTGCGACAAGAAGGGACTGTAGTCTGTAAGACACTCTCATTTTATATACACTTGTAATTAACATCAATAACATCAATATAAGACTGTCGTTGAAAATCCTAGCATCAACTAGAAGATAGTGATTTTTCATAGCTACTCTTTGGTACAGAGTTTCCACTACGAATATCCCATACACTTGGTTATTACTTTCTGCATTCAGTTGTCCGCTGCGACTAATCTTTATGAGGGACCACTAAACCATCTAAAAACGGTTTATATGCTAACTACGATCCAATCGAATGATGATAACAATCATACATGTAAGATGCTAATGCCTATGAGTTGTGCGTCAGTGAGAATGGACAAAATTGACAAAATTTGTCCCCACATTCACGTGCCTCTACGTGTCATTGACTCGAACATGCAAATTTTGGCTAATAAATGAAATGACAATATGGAATATGGGTGCATCAGAAAAATGGGTTTCATATTGAGATTAATTTCAACGTGGTTAGTTAGCCTCTTTCTCCATGCTTAGTTAATTATGTAGGGTCCTTATTCAATGACTTTAAGGTTGTATACAATGAGTCTTCTAGGAGAATGCTAATTTGCCTCGACAGAATTCTGGTACAGTTTGGAAATGATACATTGGGTAATGCATAACTTACAAGCCATCGAAGTCGGTGCACATTACATAGACGGACTAGTGTGCCTCGACCATATTTAGACTAAAGAGACAGGGCAGAGTTAGGATTTATAAATTAATGTGGCTAGTTTGTTAACTTATAGAAGTTGGTGGAGTTGGTATGGCTGAATGATGAAATAAATTTTAGGTGTGGCTACAGCCAGTACCTCCGCCCCTGTTCAGAGGGTAAAGATCTGACTAACAAAACTCACAATGTCTCAATTTCAATCTTGATGGAGAAATAATCATGTCCGCCTTAATGTGAATCTCCCGGGTCGGAGCGCTAGGCGTAGGATGAGCTGAGGATTGGAGAAGCTTTAACTCTTTAGTGTTGTGAGATGCGGTTTACCTTATGCGTGTTTTTTTTTTAAATAATCTTACATCGTTCAAGGACGAGACATTTCTCTGATTCAAGGCGAAAATACATTCAGGGCGATTCGATCCCAAATCCTCTTAGTGCAATGACCAAGATATAACCTTTGGGACACAATGCCTTCTGAAAAACTCTTGAATGCAAGGCTGATGTCTACTTAAGCCCTCAAATCTCATGTCGAATTTTGTCAGTTTTTGTCTTAATGACTATACTTTTCTGGTTGCTTAAAAAAATCTTATGCGTGCTTGACTTTCGAGAAATCCTTCCCTTGATCCTTTCACCATTACACGATGAGCCTAATGAAGACCCTCATGACTTTTATTAAGAAATAGAAACATACACAATAGTGCACATTGGTACATGGTCAGGT
>JAWWMW010001935.1:63086-75573 GCA_035048345.1 Echeveria elegans
GGCAGTTGAACAGAAGTAGGTACAATGTAGTTGGCATTTTTAAACCTTTACTTGTTTTGGTCTCTCATGTGAAGGGTATCGTCTCTTTACATTCTCACAAATGTTTCTACTTCATGTATGAAAATCAATATACAATCATTTGAATCCAATTGGTTGAGCCATTATAAAAGGCCTATTTACATTTTACTCCCTCTGTCCTCTTTTGTTCTTCCTACTTTCCTATTTGAGTGTTCCCTAAAGTTCTTCCTATTTCCTTTGATGACAATTAATTCACGCTCACAATACACTCTCTTTCCTACTTTATTTTTCTCTTACTTACTTTTATCTTATTTTTACTATCACACTCTTATTATTCTTTAATTACCGTGTGATCAATCCAAACAGGAAGATCATTTCAGAACGGTATTTTTTTTTGTTAGCTCGAAACACTAATACACGTGACTACAACACTCTAGTATTATTATTTACTCTTAGTGCATGCACAATATTAATTCTCAACTCACGTAGCTATTGACAACAACACTCTTACCATTCATACTGGTACACCTCACTAATGTTAGCTATATCGATCAACAACAATGACACACTCTCAAGCCAAGACTACTTGATACTTCTCTATACAGTATATGTTTGTAACTTTCTTCTTTTTCTATTTTCATTATTTGAGCTTGAGACCATTTTCTTTATTTCGATACACGCTGACGCGGAAGTAAACCACCACGTCAATACCCAGGTGGGATGAATAACCATCGAATTCCAACCTAATAGTATTATGTGGAGGAATCATGTGATGCATGAGTGAAGTTTGAACCCTTAACCTTAGAATTCAAAGGCAAGGATCTAAACCACTTGACCACAATCATGTTAGCTATTTAGATATATACTTAAATAGTTAAACCATCTCATTTAGAAGGGATGGTCACCTCTACATATTGATGTCAAAGTTGTTGATGTAGACGAAGTTGAAATTATGTGATGTGATGTGAAGATGCCAACATTTGTATATTAAAAATATGTCAAAAATAAAAAATATCTAATTTGACAATACAATACTACTATCAGAAATAATAGTACAAAATTATTCAATTGATGCCAATCATATACAGTCTGCTCCCTCTGTAACAGTCATGATTGTTTGTCCAAAATCGAACTTTTATAGAGAGAGGCTGTTATAAAATGGAGATTATAAGAAAAAAAGTTCAAACGGTCATGATCCAAAATGACTGTAATAAGCGGATACCTATTATAACAAGCACTGTTTTAACTAGAGCTGAGTGTTATGAATAGGATCCGGGCTAGCTGACTGTTACCTATCTATGGGCTGTATATATAACGGGCCCAATAAATGGCCCAATATCAACCACTCAGCAATGGAGAGTGAGAATCCCAAATCCCACGACCGATTCCAAATCGCCGACCACCGCCGCGCCGCCGCTGATATCCGATTATGCTCACATGATGCAATGCTTGTTCTAGTTGATTCAAAATGGTCAGAGATTCCACCGCCGACGAGGAAGATCATCTCGTATCGAATTTACATATCGACAGCCAATTCACTGCTCAGCATCGCGATGATAACGGTTCAATTTTCGGCTTCTGGAGATTCGGAAAGAGGTACATTGTATACTCGGTAGATTTAAGTGATAATTTTAGTGTTAGAAATGTTGGTGGTTTCACTAGTAGTGATTAAAAGGATGGTTTTGATGATAGGATGAGTGAGGCGGAGCTTCGGGTTTTGTATTTGTTTAGACAGCAAGAGCTAGGGCTAGTATCTGTACTAATTGAGTACATTGATTGATTTAGCTGTTAAGAATTTGACGAATTCTGCGATCGGGAGTGATGAGAAGGTCCGTTTGGCGTTGGATGATCTTCAGTATGCGGTAGAAAAGCATATTATGTTGAATAGAGAGGTTCAGGAACTGCTCTTGTGTCTTGTCTCCTCGTCGATGGGGTTTAAATGATAGCGTTGGGCATGGTAGTAGTTTTAGAGATGTAAGCGGAAAGTGTGGGAGAGTGTTTCAGGAGTTGGGGAGTAGAAGGAGGATGGAGTGGAAGCTGAGGTCGAATAAGTATTTGTTTGCAGTTTGTACGTCTGGGCAGAAGTCTAACCATTTGATTTGTTTGGAGAAGCACATGGTGTTTGCGGCCTTGCTTGACCGGGTTTTAGTTATTCCGAGTTCAATAGTGGATTATGACTATCGTAAGGCGCTTGATATTGAGCATGTGAATGAGTGTGTTGGACAGAAGATTATGATTACGTTTCATGAGTTTTGTAAGGCGAAGAGGAATCAGTTGCGTATAGATAGGTTTCTTTGTTATTTCTCCCTCCCGGAATTGTGTTATGTGGATAAAGAACATCTTAAGACTATCGAGTCATTGGGGGTTTCTATTGGGAAGATCGAGTATGCGTGGGTTGAGGATATAAGGAATCCTTTTAAAAGGACATTTCAAGATGCTAAGGCTAAGTTCGTCTCAGATGAAGCTGTGATAGCGATAGGAGATGTGTTCTATGCTGATATGGAACGGGAGTGGGTTATGCAGCCAGGTGGTCCACTTGCTCACAAGTGTAAAACTTTGATTGAACCTAGTAAGCTAATCAGGCTCACTGCCCAGTGTTTTATCCAAACGTTCTTAGGGAAGGATTTCGTAGCTCTTCATTTCAGGCGTCATGGCTTTCTGAAGTTCTGGTATGTGTTTCAAATACTGAACTGCATTCCATACCAAGTTTACTGCATTTGTACTCGATCAAACTGCTTACATATAGTAAATCTATGTTAATAATACTGAGCTGCCGTTCCATCCATAAAATTACTTTTTTTTTCATTTCTTTTTAGCAATGCCAAAGAACCAAGTTGCTTCTACCCAATCCCTCAGGCTGCAAAGTGCATCAGCAAAGTAGTTCAGACGGCCAACGCTCCAGTTATATATCTGTCTACAGATGCTGCAGGTAGTGAAACTGGTGTACTGGAGTGTCTGATTATTGCGAATGGCAAGTCTGTGCCACTAGTTAAACGTCCACCTCGAAATAATGCATTGAAGTGGGATGCCTTATTTTACCGTCATGGTCTTCAGGATAATAAGCAGGTTTATACTGCCTTTTGTTTTATGTTCATGTGAGCACCTATTATTGTTTTAAAAGTGACTGATTCCGTTGGCTGATATCATTTCTTGTGGATGTTGCATTAACAATTATTTGAATTTGATTGATCTAAGGTGGAGGCAAGCTGGATAAAACCATATGTGCCATGGCCACTGTATTTATTGAAGCTTCTGGCTCAACCTTCACAGAAGACATCTTAAGGCTTCGGAAAGACCGGGGTACTGCATCTAACTGTGGCCAATATCTCTGCCAAGGTGAATTGCCGAACTTCATTTCTGACAATGCGTAAAGAAATTTCAATCACATTGTTGTCTACTACCCCACATCGGAGGTGTTTCCTATCCTACAAACAAGGGTGCATTCCAATTGAAGGGTTCCTTGCTGTCATTTATGCTACAGTTTAGCACTTGTGACAGCTCAACTATCAGTATAATGACTTCCAACCATCTACCTGAAACTCTTCACCTGCTAATCTCTTCATTTACTATTGACAAACCTTCGAGACAGCTTTGTAATTTTGTCTAATGATAAATGTTGTATCCTTTTGGTAACTCATGCTATAAATGTTGCATACAGTAAGCAGAGACGAAAAAAATATACTTCAAATGGCCCATGGAATGGGAAAAAGGGATCGAGCTCTCAGCCGAGTAGCAGACACAAAATCAGAAGTAGATACTACTTGCTGTATTGAGTTTGATCTTTATCATGGAACAATAAGAGAAAGTCACTTATATGTACCCTGAGCCTGTCTTTCACTACATGTAGTCATACGTGTCGGGGATGTCAGTTGGTTGAGCTGCTCCTTGTCCTTTAACAACTGTCCTCTTGCTCAAATTGGCTTGTTCCAGTAGCCGCACCAGTGATTCAACAACTTCCGACATTGGTGGCCTGAACTCTGGCTCAGCCTGTTTTAACAAGAAATAGATGTAAAAGTCAGTAATGTGAGGGGAGATCATGAAAACCCAGACCAACGTGGTGTGTATAGCATTGTGGTTATACCTGAACGCAAAGGGCTATAACATCTGCGAATCGAGACAGAGATTTAACAGGGCAAAGTCCCTTGAGTGTTGGGTCAACCATTTTACTAAGAGCATCAATGTCATGAAGCTGAGGTGCTGCCCATCGCACCAATGACTGCTCTGCTCGTGGTCTTGCACTGGTAAAGATCACAACTCAGTAACATTAGTTCATTGACGTTTCAAGGATACCAAACAAAACACTATCTGGTGCTTTTCCAATGTCTACCTGTCAAATGGTTTTCGCCCAGTGAGAAGTTCCAGCATAACAACTCCAAAACTGAATACATCGCTCTTCGCGGTATATTGACCAGACATCAAAATCTCAGGAGCACAGCACCCAGGCTCTCTTTCTTGAGTCAGAAACTGCTCACAGTAAAAAAAACATTGATTTCACACAGCGCTCAACGCTTTTATGTTATATTTTCTTTGAAGAAAGGACAATGCAGATTATAATTACTGCAGCAGTAATGAGCATACCAGATCTGCTTTCGCGATGGAACTTGCTAATCCACAGTCAGCAAGTTGTGGATTGAGTTCTGTACCCAGCAGTAAATTGCCCGAGGTGAAAATTTTGTGAATAACTGAAGGCGAGCATTTTTCATGCAGATACCTGATAACCCGAATATATATGGTTAACAATTAACATTGAATCAACAATTACAGAGATTCAGCAGTTTAAAGGCTGAATATCTTACTCTAAAGCGCAGGCACTTCCCAAAGCAATCTTGACTCGAGTATTCCATGTCAGGGGCCTGCTGTCTTCATCCGAAAGATGCAGAAGATCATGTAGTGAGCCGATCTTTTGGAACTCGTACACTAGGAGGTGTTGTCCATGCTCAGAGCAGTACCCTACAAGCTCTGTTACGTTAGGGTGTCGCAGTTGGGACACATTTGAAACCAGCTCCATGAAGTCCTCACTGTCGGAAAACATCATAGAGTTCATTTTTATCACAGCCAGAACCTGCATAGTTGCACCAAAAAAAGATCATCACTATGCGGCCATTATAACCACCATCATCACTCGAAATAAGGTTTCGTAATTCAAAGGACGTGAACATCTTTATAAAACCTCTAATGATAGAATGCACAAGAGATATACCTTCCCGTCATCGAATTGTGCTCGATAAACACGTCCAAAGCACCCTTCGCTAATAAGGTTTTCAACATCGAAGCTGCCGGTGGCCATCTGCAAGTCGGCTATTGAATATGATGTCACATCAATAGTGGATGGATTAAGCTTTTTAGTGAAGACTGGTTTATTGCTGAAATCATCTTCGCTGAAAGATCTTGACTTGCTTCGTTCTGAAGGCGGGGGCTTCAAATTGATAACAGCAGGGAATTCATAGCTCTTACCATCTGGTGCAGAGGAAGTTTGGACAGTCTTGATCTCTGAAACAAAATGTCACGACCTTGCAGATATTCAGAATCACATAGTCGAGGAAGATACACATAAGGAAAGATACGAGAAAATAATGAGAATTACCGAGCACATCTTTTGTAGGGACTTGATTAAATGAGAGCTTATCGGGCTTTTCAACATCCGGGGATGCTTTCGTCGACCTTCTTCTCCTCACTAGAAAGAATATGAGTGTCGCTCCAACTAGAAGAAGACACACCACTACACCAGCAATACCGCCTACGATTCCCGACTTTCCACTGCTATTGCTTCCGCGTTTGGTATCACCCCCTTGCTCACCACCATCATCAATGGGAGGAGTGTTTCTACCACCAGTGTTTGGGTCACCGTTAGGGGTCAATGGGGTAAGAGGTGGTGTACCAGGTGGAGGTGGGGGAGCCGGTGATGAGCTAAATGAGTTGCCATCTTTCCTGCAAAGAACCAAATTTACATTCAGCAGTAAGCATCATATTGAAATCAGCAACCACATAAATTTTTGACAATGCAAAAAAGTTTACTGCAGATTGATGGAACTCAGTCGTTCGGGTATCCAGCCAGTGAAATGATTGTTTGCAATATTCCTAATACAAGTAACACGTTGTAAGAACTCTAGAGAAGCAAAAGGTACAGATAACGCTCAGTGAGAGTCAAGATACAAAGGCCAATTACAGATCCGTAAGCGGCAGATCACCAAGGACGTCAATGGGTCCAGTCATTTGATTGTTTTGCAGATACCTGAAATATGGCCATAAGTATAATGAATGAAAGACCTCGAGTCCTAGACCTTTATTTCCCGATATTGCAATATAATACATACAAGTGCAATACACTTACATGCTCTTCAGGCTTGTGAGGTTGATGAAGCTTGAAGGTAAATTACCAGATAACAAATTGAAGGAAAGATCCCTGCGGTAAAGGCAAAAGGATTGTCATTGCTTAAACTTCTTCCAATTCGGGTCACAATCCTTTGTTAGGAAAATTATTTCTACAAAGAGAAAAATGACAAAGAAGCGAAATACCATACAATGTAGTTAGCGCCGCAAGTCTTTGGAACATATCGGGCAATTGGTTCTGAAGTTGGTTATGGTTCACATTCCTACATTACACATGTAAAGCACACCAATTTAGCTTCCAAATCAAGATCAAACGTGTCCCACAAAACATTAAACGATCATTACAGGTATAGCAACGATGTCATTCCAGAAATGGAGTATGGCAAACTTCCACTGAAACCGTTACCAGCCAGATTCCTGTATTGTATGATAAGACAAACCAATTACAAAAAGCAAACAAAGAAAGTATCGGCAAAGATAAAAAAAAAGTTTATAGCTTTTGAAGATTACAGGTAAGTCATATTAGGAGGGAGCTGGTACGGCAGCTGATTCGAAAGGTTGTTATTGCTCAAGTCCCTGCATCAACAATCAGAATGCAAACCTAAACACCCATTCGACCAGAAACCATAAGACTAAACACATGCAATGCAATCTTACAATCTCAGTAAGGCCGTCAAACCAGTCAGTTGATATCCAATAGCTCCGGAGAGCCCAAGTCCTGCTAAATTTCTGTGACATTGACACAAAAAGGAAAAAATCACATAAAGGTCAAATTAATGCTAACGAATAACAAGAAACACCGACACATTGCGTCAGTGATAAATGATTACATTTCAGTGACTCTCGTTCCCACGCAAATGACTCCAAACCATGACTCTCCGCAAGGATCACCACCACTAGCAACCCATTTAGTCAGCTGCCCCGGCGTGTTCAAATAAGTATACATCTCGTTAAGCGCTGCGGCTGGCATCAACAAATATACAAAACTATCAGAAACCAACACAAAAAGAAACACCACAGTAACAAGAAGAAAAAAACATTTTTTGAACATTTAAAAATCCTCATTTTCCAACTCCATCCACATCAAGTTTCAATTTTTCCACCACCCCACCATCCGATTACCACTCCCACAACCCAAAACACACAAAAAAGACACCAACAACACCGCCACCACCAACAATCCTTAAAAATGTCAAAACAGTACTATAAACCCCTCCAAATCAAACCCTCAAAAAACCACCCATCAACAAACACCAATTCCCCAAACCCACCAACACCAAACTCTAAAAAAGCCACAACAAAACAGATGAGTATTCAAACAAGGACTACTGACTGTCGGCAGGATCGGTGACGCCGTTAACAGACAAAACTAAAGCGGCCAAAATGCAGACAATGAAGAAGAACTGCATGAAGGAGCTATGCCGGTCCATGGTGGCGTCGGTGGATGATGAGGGTATATCCCAAACCCCTCTCCTCCGGCTTTGGCAGTCGTTGCCCGGCTGGAGAGAGAAATGAAAAAAGTGTGTTTTTTGATGAAAGGTTCTGCATTTATTAGTACTTTCTTTGCAATGCACATTATTTGATTTATCATTTAATAATAATAATTAGATTTGTCCAATGGCATGGATATAACAATAATTAATTATCGATGATCAGATTAATTTATTATAATTGAGTACATACCTGACTGCAGCATGTACATGTGAAACCGTTCCAAGTAAAGCTTGTGGCCCTTTTAAAAAAAAAAGTAATTCTTGCACCACAATTTACTCTAAATTTCGACCAAAGGAAAAAAATCCAAAAATGAAGTAAATTATACATATCAAAATAAAAAGAATTTGTTTGTAATGAATAAATGAATTGTTCAAAGGACAAGAAATGGTCCAAAATAGATGTTAAGAGGTATGAATGACATAAGGTTAATGTATATAGTTGGAAACCAATATGAGTGACCGACCTTTCTTCATTAAAATAATGAATGACAAAAGACAGAGAATGACCGACAGATTATTTCTGGGGAGCATGATATTTTGTAACGATTAGATGTTATTATATTGTAAACATAGAGAATAAAACATTAAACGAACAAGTATGTACTGTATTAGTGATTAATTAATTTAATATTTAGGGATAGTACCAAACTCCAAAACATGGTCTCAACTAGATTAGGAAAAAAGCTGTACGTGATTGTGTTTGGGAAGCTGGAAAAATATTGAAGTGCTCGACATGTTGGTATATGCGCGTTCAACACAGGTATGGTCTTGTTTGGTTTTTTCAATGAAATCTGTTTGTTTGGTAGCTGCAGATTTGATTTGAGGATTAATTTAAGAATCTTTGTTCTACTAATTTTTTGAGTAATGTATCTACTAGTGGGTGTGGTTTTGTCATTGGCTCATGATCAGGTCTATTGGAAATTTTGAAAAGTTGTTAGCGAGCGTATCATAAGAGAATGAGCAATTAGAATTTCAAATGATTATTTATCATGTCTTTTGAGTAGTAATTTTACATTCAAATATTTTGGATTTTGATCAGTAACTTCAGTTATACCATAGATTTCACTCACTGATGTTGAGCACCATGCATACAAAGAAAGTGTATTCATACAATGTAAAGAGTATCCAAACCAAACAGGATGACTGAGCAGCCCGAGGACAGTACATAACATGAAGATAGGGATAGTGTCGTTGAACTGGGATGTTATTATCGAGCCTGTGGATACTTACGCAAGGCCATCAGCACAGAGCGAAGACTGCGGTACATGAAGCTGGGATGCGGGGATTCTGTTAAGTTGTTTCTGCCTTTTGTTCTTTAGCCTCTTTGGGGTCTAGTAGATCCTCGTACTCTTCGAAGCACTCATCTTCATTGTCAGCGGAATCATAATAATCATAGTAGTACTCCTCGTCATCTTCTTCTTCCCCTTCACTCTTGCTGGGATACTGCAAGAAATTCATTGACCCACTTGACTGTAACTGCTCTTGAATTCGGTCCACTATGGCTGTTCCCTGTTTCATTTCTCCGTGATTTGAATTACGAACAAGAGAAAACTGATATAAAGGAAAAAGAAACATTTACTGAACTAATTTACCGGAACTAATTTACAAGAACTAATTTACCATTTTGTGGCAACCCTCTTCGAACATCTCCAGAAATCCAGTCACCCAGCGATCAGCATTTTCCACCCACTCATTACGGTGCATACCCGCTGTTTTTGCAACAATTTGAAACTGCAATGTACACAAAACAATGTGTCATTGAAAAAAGGCAGTGTCAATTAATAAAGAGCAATCTTGTTGTGTCTTTAAATGCTACTGGAAGCAAGTGAAAAGAAGTTCCATTGTGCATCATCAAAACAATCAAGAGGCAATTGGGTGAGGTGTCAGCTAATGTAAACAAACCATTTCACCACCAAATTAATAGATGATCAATTCGTCGACAAATAAGCACTGAGAGAAATGCAACTGAAAACTGACAATTGATTACTATAAATTTTTGAAAATGCACCAGTTACTAAAAACTTCAGTGCATTATCTACCTTTTCTCCCACTTTCTCTTGATGTTCCTTAACCTTCTCTTGAAGTTTCTTGAGTCTCATGTTCACTCTAAGTCGTTTTTCCTATATCCAAATACGAAATAGAGATGGTTAGTAACTTCAGTAAAGCAGACCAATAGATGATGATTCACGGACATTCTTTCTGTCACTAGGTGATGAAAATTGAAACTGATTGGTTGAGATTGGTAGATGCGATGAGCATTAACAACACCTTCACAAAGCTAACACCAAGTTCTTTTCTTGAATATCCACGATCCAGATTGCGCAACACGTACTGATTGTAGTCTTTGACTATTCTCATTATGATATCTGAGGTAGAAATTCCCTCTGTCCGCTTAGTTTCCTTAAACTTCCCAATGGCTTTTACCTGCAGCAATAACCACTTAAGTTACAAAGAGTATAAATGTGGAACACATAGTTTAAGCTTCAGGTTATTCGTCGGGAAATAATCAGTAGAGATTCTCCGAAACTCACAAATTCATACACGTCAGTCCCTGCTCCACTAGTATCAGCATAGCTGCAAAAAGATTCATGTAAGAAAGGCAGAAAGGCAGACAGAAGACTAGTTTATCCTCGGCAAGCTTCCAAATATAATAGCCAGCAGAAAGACAAAGGGAAAGCACTCACAACTCAAAAGCTATTTCTTGAAAAAGGAGGATCACCACTTTATCAAGGCAACCATTTCAATATAGTCAAGTTGGGAAAAGTGGAATGCTTACGGAAGGGAATCATGGGCCACAAAATCTATGTTATGTTTGTCAATAAACTCCCGTGAAATCACCCACGGAGCATCCGGAATAACTTCATCAACCCACCTGCAAAAAATAAAAACCCAATCTCTCAATAAGCCACAACAATTCGTGTATCACTACAACAAAAACAATTCACTCTAGCTAACCTGTTCATAGCGTACACAACACAAATCCATCGACAAGAAAACATACTTGCAATGGCGAAGCGATTCGTAGCGTTCCTCGTCAGTCATAACAGTCTTCCCTTTATACTTATGCGTAGTTTCATCATTACAACAACCTACTAGCAGGTAGGTATTCGGAAACCTGAAATTCCACAACATCAGTTTCTTACAATCAATCCAGTTACAAAATCAACTGTAAACAACATAACTTTTAAAAACAAAATAAAAAAACCTAAAAAAACGACTTAACGATTTCTTAGCTTGCTCGAGCGAACGAGCGTGACCAAAATGGAAGAGATCGTAAATGCCATCAGCGTATACACGGACAGGACGATCAGTAGGAACCGTAGACGGATCAGGAGTTGAGTAATCGACTCTGCCGCTCTGCTCTTCCGCCATAGAAGATGGACTTGGTCGTCGTATTTGGTCAACGCTCAGCGGTGTTGATCAGTTGATGTTTGTATATGGTTCATACAATCTGAAATGAGAAAAAAAAAAAACTAGAAGAAGATTGTAGAAGAGCAGCCGTGTCGGTATACTTGTCCGAGTCTCCTTCCGAGTGGTCGACTCCGTTGCGGTGGACGCTGACGTCATCAGAACGAGAAGGCCCGTTTGGAGAAAGAGATTGGATCTGGGCCTTTTAAAGGGCTTATGTTTCGGCCCAGTTTTATCTTTCCTTTGAATGAATTGTGATTTCAATATATATTTGGAAAAGATTATCATATTGTACCTAAACGTCAAGGGTAATTTTGTCTTTCTGACGATTCACACAAAGACTGGGGTCCGGAGAACTGTCTAATAACTGTGAGTTAAAGAGACCTAAACAAGGTCCGTGTCAGGAACGATAACAATCGGCAGAAGATTTTGACCTGAAAAACTGTCGTTCAAAACCTGTTAAATGCCGAAGCTTGACCCAAAATTAAGGGAATTTATTTATTCTTATAAATAAATAGTAAAATGGACTTAAAATTAAAAATAAAAAGACATAATTATTTTTCATTAAATAAATAAAATGATTAAACTAACCATTATTCATTAACCTTTCTAAGTCCATACTTGAAGCCCCAAACTTCAAATACCATAAAATAATACAAAAAAATAAAAAATAAATATTAAAAATAAAAAAAAGTAATCAAGTGGAGAGACGGAAAATATATAAGCAAAAATTGTATAAAATAAAACATAAAAATTTAAAAATAAACATTAAAATAAAAAATTATGCGGAAAAGATTTCGCACTTAGGGAGAATCGGATGAAAATACGAAAAAAATTCTCATCGGGACGACGGGTAGTACGCTAGTTGATCAATAAAACACGTGATTTGCTAATCCCATGCACATTCATACCTATCCATATATTTTGCATATGCAAATGTTGGTTCACAATTGCACCAATTTAGAACGGTCCATCCGATTATTTCTCTACACAACGATACTTCTTCTACAAATGACTAATACGCTGCCAAATATACTCCAAATATACTTCTTAGTGTTATAAATACCTTTAGAAAACTTGGGAATTTCTGAAAACTCGTTGAGACTTAAAAGGACTGAAATATATTTGGAATTTAAGAGAGGAGGAGGAGGCGCAGGTGTGCATTTTCCCTTCACCCTCACCCTCTATTTATAGCAAAACATACTCGACAATTTTACAATATTTTCTTACATGTGGGG
>JAWWMW010001935.1:75673-94737 GCA_035048345.1 Echeveria elegans
TTAATGGTGGAGAGAGTGGTAAAATTGTAATTTTCGGTTTAGGATAATGTGACATTTGTAATTAATAATAGAGAGAGTGGTATTTCAGAAAACACATATTGTAATCGGCGACCAATCACCCCTTTCCTATTCTATTATTATATAGAAGATTGATGTAAATAGAATTTTTGATCGTCTTCACATTTTTGTGGACCGCTATAGTAGAAGAAGACCAAAAAAACAGAAAAAAAGCTATATTTTTATTAATAAAAAATTCACTAGTTAAAGTTTCCCTGTTTTAGCATTCATCAGGATTTGAACTTGTGATGTGTGGTTTATAATACACCCTTCACAATCATTCAATCCTGATACAAGGGCAAAGGTAGGAATTATCGGATATAGGGACGAATATATATAGGGTTTGGTGACAGCGACCCCGAAAAAAAATTCAGGTACAAGCTAAAAAATGATTTGGGTCCATAAAAATCAATAAAATAAGAAAAATGTCATATAATTTATACACAAATTATCCATATCGGTTCAACAAAAGCATCACGAGAAAAAAATCGGAAAAAAACCCGTGAAGGAGTAAATATACTCTATTTAAAAATATTACAATTTAAATAGTACTAGATCTAAAGGCTCGACAACTGACCCTTACGAGTATTCATATCTTGAAAACGCTTCAAATTCTTTCATTAAGAATATTTTTGAACAATTCTTTCTAAATGTATATTCACGGCAATTCTTTCACGAGCAAATGATCAAAGCAATTAATGATTGTCTACCATCAACAATCATTCAATAATAAATAATTAACCAACAATTCACAGAAACAAAGGATCCAAAAATTTCTTCCAAAACTAAAGCTAATTACGAGCAAATATAGTACGAAGGAATATCGTACGAATGGAAGAGATTCGACAGAATTGGTAGTGTCTGGTGAGCAACTGCGACGACAGCAGGTGGCGGCTTCGTCAGCGGCAGCAGGTTCTCACTTCACCCTCACTGTTCTCACTTCTCAGTTGGCTTCAATGCTGAACTGAAACGTGTCTCTGCTAGCTGCTGCCAACTTTGTTCTCTTTTCGTTATTTTTTTCAAAACTTGATAACAAAACGACGTCGTTTTGATGTGTCAAATTTCTTTTAGCAAAAGACTCGATTTGTTATCAAATTTTGAAAAAGAAAAAAAGCAGCTAACTGTGAATACCTTTTTTTACCATGTTAGGATCGGCCAACCCCACCCACCTCCGTCCTGATGAGCAGAAGAAGGCTGCTTAAACATTGTATTCATACAGTACGTCGGTTACTACTTGTTACAAACAGCACAGCTCAGAGTACAGAACACAAGTCTAATGAGCTTTTAGATAACTTAAGTATTAAAGTATGTCTTCAAAAGACATTATCAGACAAGAAAGATGTACAGTAGCTTTTAGATATGGCATCGGAGTCTTTGTGTTGGCCAACTTCTCTAGTGCTCTGATTAAAACACAGTAATTTCTTAAGAGAATAAGTTATTACCATTCGCAAGGGTTTGTATTCACAAAACACAAACTTTCTCTTTGCACTTGGAAAATGCTTCCCACAGTTGGATTGGCATCATCAAAGCTCCAGAGCTCCATTGGGTTACCAGCAACCATTGTGCTTTCGCCATTAAGCATGTTATCCATACAAGCATTCCAGCTACTTCCATCGAATGGGATTTGAAATAATTTCATCTTGGCCTCATACGCTGCAAACTCCTCAGATAACTTCTCAACAGGATTTTCCTCAATGGGCATCTCATTCTCAGAGTCAGTTTTGTTTTTCTTAGTAGGGTTGCTCTCCTCCAGAAAACCAGAATCATCACTTTCCGATGTGGCAGACAGAAGAGAAGTGATTTCAGGGGTACGAGCACCTCCCCAGCCAAAGTCGGAACAATCAAAGGAGTTACTGCCCTGTTCTGAGTTGAAGAAGGCATTGGCAGCATCACATGCTGAAACTGGTCTGAGTGCAACTTGGTCAATGGATTGGAAAGAATTCATGTTACCATATTGATTATTCAGCGGCTTCTCCTCCATAAAATTCAGATGATTGAAATGATCCTGACTATATTTCATAAAGGATCCCACATTCTTGTTTCCATGATTGTTTCCTTTCCGCTTTACAAGTTTACTATGGGTGTTGATCTTTGGCACACATTTAGGCACAGCCGGTGTTGATTCTTCAGGAAAATTCACCTTAGCTTTCTTTCCCCTAATACGTCTAGCCTCAACATCATAAGCCCTAGCAGCTTCTTCAGCAGTGTTGAAGGTCCCAAGCCAAACCCTAACTCCCTTTGCCGGGTCACGAATCTCTGCAGCCCATTTTCCCCATGGGCGTTGACGAATTCCCCTATACTGATTCTTCCTCTTCCTCTTAGCAGATTTCTCAGAAGGCCCATTAAATTCATCAGCCTTTATTGGTTTAGGAGCTTCAAAATCAAAAATCCAAACACATAAAGTAACAAGTAACAAAATGGATGAACGAATACAATTGCAAAACAAACAAAAGAATTACCAAATTACTGATTACAAAACATCAAACAATCTTTCGTAAGAGCAATTTAAGTTGGCTAACAATCAAAGTTAACATCATGATTGCATTCTGAATAATTTATATGCAGCTACATCATCAGCGGCATCCACTCAAGAAATCATATATCAATAAGGTATACAGAAATCCATCTATGAAAACTTGAGAGTAACAACACAACAACAACAAAACTAACACCCAAAAAAAAAATCAGACAAACACGGATAAATTAAGATCAATCAAACTGAACAGATTAAGTCACAAGTCAGCCTCTCAAGAAGCACAAATCCAGTCAACAACTCATGCACTCTAAAGAGTAAAATCAAGCATAGGAACACTAACATCAAAATTCAAAACTACAATTGCTAGGGTTACCTTGAGAAAACGATGACTTAACAACACCTCCAGCTTTGAAACCAAACGGCTTCAAATCATCCTCAACTTCCTCTTCATCATCAGACTCATCCATAAACCCTTGAAAATCCGCCTCCAAGTCATCGTCGGCATCATCATCAACAACATCAACGATCTCCTCCTTCGGCTGCTTTCCAAACCTCCTACTTCCCTTCCAAGCACCGCTCTTCTTCTTTTTCAGATCCGGCCAAAGAAAGTCCGCCGTCAGCCGGCTAGACGAGCTGCTGCTGATCGGAATAAAATCCGAAATAATTGCACCTCCACACATGTTGCTGCTGACGTCTAACACATTCAAGTCAACGCGCGGAGGAACAAGTCAACAATTTGATCGGAATCAGAAAAATGGGAATGGTTTGGAGGTTTCAAGATTTTTCACGCATCTTAAGAACTCAATGATTTGCTTCTTGTGGCTGAAAACATAGCTACTCCTCAAATTACCAAAATGGCCTTCTCTATTCGTCTGCACTACTCCGAAGTTCCGGCTTGTCTTTTTCTTTTCTTTTCTCGATACTTTCCAAAAAAACCAAACAGCACGTGTCAAACGGGCTATCGTCGACACTCTAGACATAAATTTATGAGGTGGCAGTCGATTTTTCAGAATAACATTATCCTTCTCACATTTGTGAATATATTTTTTTTCATTAGTTTCATATAAGTGTGAGCTTTGTGTCTATTCTTCTTAGCCAAGGAGGATGCCTGTTAGAGTTCTTTCGAATGATGTGACGTAGTATTCGGTGGAGTCAAGTTGCAACAGCTCGAAATTGTATTGTTAATAGAGGTGGTTGATGCGGCTCATACTTAAGTTGTGCAATATATATAGTTCGTTAGAACTTCGTAAGGGATATATGAGCTTGAACAAAAGAAAACTTATAATAAATCTAAGAACGATGTGTTGGACACGTAATCATGCAGCATGCTTCTTCTTTTTTTGATATTGCGGCATGTATGATTTTAATTCAATAAATGATAGGCTTCTTCTTTTTAAATAGTCAATTATGAAGGTCCATTATTGAATTAGTTATAATATATTACTACTCTGTCTTTTTTTTTATTTGAGTTGAAGCTACATTAGTTTAAAATAATGAGAGTGTGAAAATAAAATATTATAGAAATAAGTGAGTGAAATATAAAATAGAAAAAGTGCAATATATGAGAGAAAACATTATCATTAAAGAAAATAGAATTTATTTAGAAGACATCAAAAAAATACGTAGTACTAGAAAGAACAAAATATGATGAATATATTATTAAATAAGATACCATATACTCACACTATGTAGAATGAGACACATTACCGCATGAGCCATCGTAGGGAAGGGTTCTTCGAATATCACAATTTATTTGAAGATGGATTGACCAAATCTCAACCACTAATTTTGATTAAATTAATGGTTGGGATTAAAATATTTTTTTTAAATTAAAATAGGAAATAAATTAGTACAAAATACGAGGTTGACACAAAATACGAGGTGATTGAAATTGTAAAGTTATCAATCTCTCAACCATTGATTTAATCAAAATTAATGGTTGAGATTTGATCTTTTCATTTTTCAAATAAATTTATGATCCTCAAAGAACCTTTCTCTCGTTACCAATTACCATCAGACAACGTCAACTCTAAAACTCAGTCTTCGTACTCCCATACGTTTGGTCTACGCGTGTACTTAGAAATATATACCGCATGAATAAATTTTTACTATGCAATGGATAGATGGTATGTTCATTTTCATTTTTAATTATTTTCAAATCTCTTTTGAAGTTTTAAGAAATCTATTTATTGAAATCTCTTTTGAAGTTCATTAATAGTGCGGAAGAAAAGAAAATATCAATCGACGGAGTGGCTTCAAACATCAGATCCGGGAAAGGAGAAAGAGAAACGAGCAACGTGAATTACGTTTGATGGTTTACGTGGGCTGCTGTGTCGGTCAAGTAATCAAGCAAAGCAAGGCTATATTCAACAATTGGGTCAACCAAATTTTTACTTATTAAATTAATTATTTATTTTTACTAACTACGCTTTCATCGTCCCGATATAAATTTTTTTTGTATTTCCATCCGATTCTCACTAAGTGCTAAATATTTTTCGCATAATTTTTATTTTAATGTTTATTTTTTAAAATTTTTACGTTTTATTTTATACAGTTTTTACTTATATTTTTTCCGTATCTTCACTTGATTACTTTTTTTATTTTTAATATTTATTTTTTATTTTTTCGTTTTATTTTATGGTATTTGAAGTTTGGAGCTTCGAGTATGGGCTTAGGAATGTTAATGGGTATGAGTAGTTTAGTAATTTTATTTGTTTAATGAAGGGTAATTTTATCATTTTATGTTTAGTTTTACATCATTTTGCTTATTCTTTTAGGTTTTATTACCGGAATCAACCCGTAAAATACGGGTTTTTTCAATAGTCACCCGTAAAATGGGTGGCTATTGGTAAAAAAGTAATTTAATGGGTGGCTATTAGTAATTTCACATTTTACGGGTGACTATTGAAAAAATTCGTATTTTACGGATGATTTCCGGTAATAACCACATTCTTTTATAAGAATAGATCATACACGCATTCGACATCAAATTTGCATAAAAAATAACGAATTCGTATCAAATCATTTGATTTAATTATTAATTAGAATCCTGATTGACTGATTCTTGTCCGCTTCGCCAATTGATTATAGGGAGGATTCATCCAATTCGTTTCTACTTGGATCACAGTAGGTGTCAACTGCCAAGCCTTTCCATCCAAGTAAAAAAAAATGTCACCTTGGGAGTTACTATGAGAAATGGTGCGACACGACAAACTAATTAAGCTGTGAATGAGTAAATAATGTTTAAAATTTAAAGCGGTAGCAAAGGACAGAAAATTTAATGATAACGATTTTTTCACTAGAGAAAAAAACAATTGTCTTTTTTTTTTTTGATAAATAAATAAAATACCTTTTTTTCTCAGACAACGCTAATGAATTTGACTAGAAGCAAAAGAAAATATATGCTCAGAACTTCCATTGTAAATATACGTTGCTTTAATTTTGGCATTATTAGTTAGTTTTTTGTTTGTTTTGATTGCAAGTATACCGTATATATGTACACATAATATGGTAATTGACAATAATCTATCTTTGCTGAAGTTCTGATCAATCTTCCATTACTCTCATGGCTTGAAGTAAAACACAAGTGACGCATCATATATGATCGAGGACAAACCTGAAGAAAAACCTGGAGAAATAAAAGAGAAAATTTGGTGGATGTTAGGGTTGGGTTCATGACAAAATCTCTTTTCTTAGTATATAGTTGTAAATATAATAATTCTATATAATACTTATTTGTTTCACTAGCTATCGATACATATTTTATTGGGCCGTTTTCATTGAATATGTTTCTATTTTTGGGAACTAAACTGGATAATCCCAATGCCTAATCTATACTACTACTTTTGTTCTTATCGAGGCGATAAAGATAGTTGGCTTCTGTTCCTCCGTCTAATTTTTGAATGTGGAAATCAAATGACGGGAGATTATGATAATGGGACACTCAATCCTACGTAATTGGTTTCATGTGTGAGAGTGCATCAATAGTATCTACTATGAATTAGCTGTATTCAGACCAATGGAGGATGATGCTATACCTCAGTGCTAGGACTGCTTATGGAGAGTAGTAGTACTATATACTGTATGAAGTTATGCAAGTCGATTATATCAACAATAGTGGTGTGGAGGGTGTTTGATATCAGTATGTTGCTTCCGTCAATGATTTATGAGGGGCCATTGCTACTGCCTTCGCGTTGACATTTCCCTCTGTTTCGGAGTACTAATTTAGTTGACTCTGCATTCTGTCAGTTTAGCTGGTGTACTCATTAATTTATTTCATTACTTTCTTAATCAGATTTACACAACTAATGAGAAATTTAATCATACTTATTTGTTTCACTAGCTAGATTTTATTGGGCCGTTTTCATTGAATATGTTCTTAATGTCTATTTTTGGGAACTAAACTGGATAATCGTTTTAAACCAATGCCTAATCTATACTACTTTTGTTCTTATCGAGGCGATAAAGATAGTTTTCGACTCTGTTCCTCCGTCTAATTTTTGAATGTGGAAATCAAATGATGGGAGATTATGATAATGGACACTCAATCCTAATTGGTTTCATGTGTGAGAGTGCATCAATAGTATCTACTATAAATTAGCTGTGTTCAGACCAATGGAGGATCCTCAGTGCTAGGACTGCTTATGGCTGGTTATGGAGAGTAGTACTATATACTGTCTGAAGTTATGCAAGTCGATTATATCAACAACAGTAGTGGTGTGGAGGGTGTTTGATATCAATATGTGGCTTCCGTCAATGATTTATGAGGGGCCATTGCTACTGCCTTATTTGTTGACATTTCCCTCTGTTTTACTAATTTAGTTGACTCTGCATTCTGTCAGTTTAGCTGGTGTACTCATTAATTATTATACACTTGTTTTATTTTATTTCATTACTTTCTTAATCAGATTTACACAACTAATGAGAAATTTAATCATTCTGCTGACATGCCCATTTACTAGCCCAGACACATGAAGGCCCAATCAATAGTTCAATACATACCTCGCGGACAATAACAAACATTAGCATGCCTGTTTTACTCCTCTTTAAGCTAAGGGGGAAAAAAAAGAGCTCACATTGGAGACCTCATAATTTGCCTCCAAAGACTCCCCCCCACTTCAGCACATCCTTCTTCTACCGGTCTAGCCTTCTAGGCATTCCTACCATGTGGACTAAGGTAAGCCTCGTCTTCAATGTGTCTGAAGACTCCCATCTAATAGTAGGGAGTAGGGACTGCCACTACCTCTTCAATATATCTCCTCAATTTGTGGCGCATTACACGCCAGTTTATGTTCCTGCATAAAACATTATATGTAATTGAGTTATCATCGCTGAATTTAGGATGCTTTTATGCCTTAAAACAAGATTATTGTCTGAAGAACAAAGCTCGAACATTGTTAAGGGTAGTAACTTAAGTCAACGTCAACTTACTTCAACCGAATTTGTTGAAATACAGTTGAATAAACAATCAGAAAACAAGGACTATGAATTTTCAACTCCAAATATAGGCATAAATCTATCTTTGAAAACGTGTTGTTAAACCAAAGCCACATAATTCTAGCCAACTATACCTCATTGTGTCGCCCTCAGTCTGCAAATCCATTTACTTCAACGCTCCAACAACAAACAATAAGCTCCAATTCCATCTCATTCAGTCTTCGTTTCCGTTAGTTTGTTTACACATCTTATGCCCCACATTACTTGTTTTCACAAAAATATTAATTTCAACTCAGACAAGTCGATTCATATCATTTTCATGTTTCAGCTCGCAGTACCCCTTGTTCACTACTCTCACAGTTAGCTTCCCCTCTTCATACTCCATTCTATATTTTGACCTGCTTCAAATCCATTTCCAAAACAACATTGCTAGTCTATCATGTAATTTGTTCAAAAGTTAGGTAGTCTTTGGTTATCTCGTGTCATAAATAGTACTAGCTCTTAGCTTACACCGATCCAGCTCTCGGAATCACTCTTGACTTTGCCCGTTTATTTTCTTTAGGTTTTTTTTTCTCTCTAAAGGTACGTTGTTTAATTTTGCCGTGACACAGAGTGGGAGACGCCAATGAAGAACTCGTGTTCATTTGTTGACGAGGTTAGGAGCTCACCGTATTACAATGCATTTGATCCATATGAGGACTTCTGTCAGGTAAATCCACCTTGTCTCTTGAAAACCCATCTCTTAGTACAAATAAAGTAGAACATGAGCTCGCTTCCTTTCTCAGTTCATGGAGGAAGCGAAACAGCATGCACAAGAAGCAGGTTCACAGCTACTGGAACCTGAAAAAGAGAAACAAGCAGCAGATAAGAAACAAGTGAAAGACAAGAATAGCAAGAAATCATGGAAAGCCTCCAGTGTAATATCATGGCTCAGAAGCTGGAAGTCGAGAGCCAAGCCATCAAGTAATCCCGCGGTTCCAAAACCAAAGAACGTCTCTGTTTCTGGTCCAGTGTGTGGGAGCGACTGCACAAAGCCCAAACGTCAATTATCAGGTTCACTTAACAGTCTCTTTACCCCAATAAAGAAAGTGAACACAACAATGCAATACACCTCCTTACAGAAACCAAATAGTAATAGTACTGGACCGTACGGTCCTATGTATACTGTAAGATAGAAGTGCAGGTCGATACTTAGCCCCAAGCCATGTTTTGGCAGGCAGCTCTATCTTCTATCTTCCTTTTTTAAGTACTGAAATGCAATGCAGATGTTCAAAAAACATATAGCACAACGCCATATCAGAGCGTATAAACCATAAGAAAATAACGAAATGTCAAACCTGTTTACCAAGAACATTCTCTATAGAAAATTCGCTAGCCTCGACTGGTTCCTTGCTCAACATCCAGCGATTTCGAAACCTGAAGGAATGACCCTCCGTTCCCTACTCAACAGCCTCTTTAAAGCCCTAAGCCTTGTTGTCAATGGCAACTTCTGCTCCTCTTCACTAAACCTCATCCCCAACGACAACGATGATGAAGACACATTACCCAAAACACTTCTAGATACATCAGGATCGAGCATATCATCATTTGATCCTTCCTCTATCACACCCGCTGCGGAGCTCACCTGTACTTCATTCCCCCAAAACAACACATTAGTCGGATAGCTCCACGACTCGTTCCTATTCCCATCCCTCACACCATCTACCACATTCCCAACTACATCCTCCTCCAGTGCTACATTCTGCACACCAGTCTTCAACTCATCCACCACCGGATTTCGACACAACACAACGGACAAGTTTGAATGAGACTCAAACCACATATCAGTTAAGATCCGCTTTAGGAATTGGAACACGTTCTCCCCATTTTGTAAATATATTCACATTTTTTATGAAAATATTTATTATCTTCTCAAGTGTGATGTATGATACTGGAAAAGTGGAAAGCTCGTAAAGATGATTGGATTTAAGACTGAGGGACAAGAGAACTAAGAAGCTGCTGGTTATTCCTCTAATTATTATTTCTTCTTTTTCCTTGGTTTTTTTTTTTCTTTCCTTTTTTTAGATCAAAAAATGGAAATTAGCTTTTGGAGCTGTAACTTGCGACAATCTGATAGAAGACTGCATTACAGGTATGTTTGTTGAATTTTATGGGCGTGTGTTTCGCCTTGATCTCTTTTGAAATCAGATTATCATATACAAACACCACGGCTGCAGCAGTTATAAGTTTTTTTTTTGTCTCATGACTTTTTTCCCGGCTTCATAGGTGTTTGCATTGTTAATGGCCATTTGGTTTGAAATTCTCATATCGGTGGGTTAGTTAAAATGAACTTGATGGATCTGGCCAGTTTAGTTCCTTGTTAAGTATCTTGGTATTATGGGAAAGTGTTAGTTTATTTGATGAAGTTAGTTGATGTGGCGGGTCCATCTATATATAACATAATGGTTCTGGTTGATTTTTGTCAACTTCAGTATGCATCTTAATTCTGATATGTTCGGTTATCAATGTTCATGATTCTGATATGTTGGGTTATTAATGTTAAGGATGCAACTTGATTCTGTGTACTTAAGTTCTTTTGATTGCTCGTTGCATTCCTCAACATCATAATTACATGATCATTGATGCACCTGCATTCATTCATATAATCATGCCTGCTATCACTCATCCATCTATCCATTCATCATGCATATATTAATCGAACTGGCGTATATGCATTCGTGCATCATGTTTCATTCTTGCATTTTTGTTTCTTTGTTTTCATGTTCATCACATGGCATTGTAGCTATGAATATTCTGTCTTTATAACTGTTTTATCTCTTCGAATTGTTTAAATATTTCTGTCACATGTGTGCGGCAATTTGAGTAGGCATTTGTTTCCAGTAACGATGTAATAAATAGGTTCAGTCACGAAGACCGGGTGAACAGGGCGTCCAAGTCATGTGTAAATATCATTCATTGTCTGTAGTGTTGGAGTAGTACTCAAATTGAAATAGTGGTCCTCTAGCATCCTGGAGTAATTCATGTTCGTTTAGGATACCGAAGTTGGCTGTTGAAATTTGAACCCAATGACTGCGATTAACCGACACTGTCCCTGATCGTCGCATTCGACCCTTCAACCTTTGCTGTGTCTATGACGTCCTTTCTAACATGCCAGAAGCACGACTTGAAGTGCAAGTACATAATCAGCGCAGTACAGACAAATTGTTGTTCATTCCCCTATTGTATTCGAAGCGCACCTGCGTCCGGAAAGATAGCATGGCTGATACATCGGCCTATTGCAAACAAATGGTTGTTCATTCCCGTATGAGTAGAAGAAGTAGATGCATGGTGGAAGGAGAATCTATGAGTAGCGGAGAAGCCACATGCAATATTCACTTTGTTGCTTGGCTTTTGCGTTCAAGATCCGGTCAGTCCTTGCAGGTGTGTGTTGTTCCTGTTATTTTCTTTGCTATGAATTTGAACGCTCCATTTTTAGTTGCTTGAGGTGTTGAATATGGTTGGTTTTGCTGATATCCTTCTGACGAACCTAATCAATGAGTTTGTGTCGCCCAGTCGAAATTCTTGTGTGCTAGCCAGCTAGTGAACTACATAAAAGGTTTTGTTACAGTTTAGCCAAATTATAATATGTCAATTGTTTGTGAATTGGGTTATGTAAATATGTAGAAGTATAGGACAGGGTATGCAATTTGTTAGTTAGGTTACGTAAATATGTAAAAGCAGGTTATGCAATTTGTTATTTTTGCATGTTATTGCAAAGGGGTAGAACAGTTCAATTATTACTGTATTAGGGTTAATTACGTATCTATTGGTAATTTGGTAATATCATGTGATTACCGAAAAAATATGTATTTTACGGATGATTTCCGGTAATTAACTATTGTGTTTAAGCAAACACATATTATTGTTTTAAAAGTGACTGATTCATTTCTTTGTGGATGTTGCGTTAACAATTATTTTTATTTGGTTGATCAAGGTGGAAGCCACGGCCACTGTATTTATTGGAGCTTCTTCGGGCACATCATCGAACTGCCACCAATATATATGTGCCAAGGGATGAAAATGCGTAAAGAAACGTTAATCACATTTAATCGAATGGTTGTCTACTGCAAACAAGGGTGCATTCGTTGCTGTCATATTATGACAGCTCAACTATCAAGTATGGTGACTTCTAACCATACCCATGTGAATCCGTATCTTTATTGTAGTCTGTAGCATCGATTTTCAGCACAGTGTCGAGACAGATTGTAATTTATTCTAATGATGATAAATGTTGTATTTGTATTGAGGAGTGGGGACTAAACGCTGGCTGCGCATATATTGTTGAACAGAGTTCAGATTTATTATGCTCATTGTATTCAACAGACTCCCAGAAGATGAGCTACAGGCTACAGCAGATAAGAGGAAAAATATATACATACTTCAAATGGCCCATGAAACGGGAAAAACGGATTGAGAGCTTCTCAGCTGAGTAGCAGACACAAAACCGGAGTAGATACTACTGCTGCATTGCTTAGCAGAGATTGATCTTTTTTCGTGGAACAATAAGAGGAAGTCACATATATGTACCCTGAGCCTCTAATTCATTACATAATATAGTCATGCGCGTCCGAGCCATCAGTTGGTTGAGCTGCTGCTGCAGCTTGTCCGTTAACAACTGTCCTCTTGCTCAAATTTGCTTGCTCCAATAGCCGCACCAGTGACTCAACAACTTCTGACATTGGTGGCCTGAACTCCGGCTCAGCCTGTTTTAAAAAGTAGATGTAAAAAATCAGTAATGCGAGAGGAGATTCTGAACTCATTTGACCAAAGGGGTTGTATTACAACCGCTGAGGTATTTTACCTGAACGCAAAGGGCTATCACATCTGCGAAGCGAGACAGAGATTTAACTGGGCAAAGCCCCTTGAGTGTCGGGTCAACCATCTTACTTAGAGCATCAATGTCATGAAGCTGAGGAGCTGCCCATCGCACCAACGACTGCTCTGATCGTGGTCTTGCGCTGATAAGATCACAAACATAATAACATTAATTCACTGACATTTTAAAGATACAAAATAAAACTATCTGGTGATTTTCCAACGTCTACCTGTCAAATGGTTTTCGCCCAGTGAGAAGTTCCAGCATAACCACTCCAAAACCGAACACATCGCTCTTCCCAGTATATTGACCGGACATCAAAATCTCAGGAGCACAACACCCAGGCTCCCTTTCTTGAGTCAGAAACTGCTCAAATTTAAAGAAAACATCAGATTTAAGCAGTCCTAGCTGTTGCCAAGTTTTCAGACATTGATTCAGGCTTTTATGTTATATATTCATGAGCATACCAGATCTGCTTTAGAGATGGAACTTGCTAATCCACAGTCAGCAAGTTGCGGATTGAGTTCCGAACCGAGCAGTAAATTGCCCGAAGTGAAGTTTTTGTGAATAACTGATGGCGAGCATTTTTCATGCAGATACCTGATAAGCAGAGTATTTATGGTTAACAATTTACACTGAATCAACATTTACTAAAATCCACTACTTTAATGGATGAATATCTTACTCTAAAGCGCATGCACTTCCCAAAGCAATCTTGACTCGAGTATTCCATGTTAGGGGCCTGCTGTCTTCATCCGGAAGATGCAGAATATCATGTAGTGAGCCGATTTTTTGAAAGTCGTACACTAGGAAGTGCTGTCCATGCTCAGAGCAATATCCCATAAGCTCTGTTATGTTGGGATGCCGCAGTTGGGATACATTTGAAACTACCTCCATGAATTCATCACTGTCGGAAAATATCGCCGAGTTCATTTTCATCACAGCCAGAACCTGCATGGTTGCCCCAAAAATTAGATTTAGTAAATGCAAAGTGTATGAAACTTTATAGGACATGATATGCAACGAGTATACCTTCCCATCCTCAAATTGGGCTCGATAAACACGTCCAAAGCACCCTTCACTAATTAGGTTTTCGACATTGAAGCTGCCTGTGGCAATCTGCAAGTCGGCTATTGAATATGAAGTCACATCAATAGTGGACGGATTAAGCTTTTTGGTGAAAACTGGTTTGTTGCTGAAATCATCTTCGCTGAATGATCTTGACTTGCTTCGTTCTGAAGGCGGGGGCTTCAAATTGATAACGGCAGGGAATTCATAGCTTTTACCATCTGGCACAGAGGAAGTTTGGACAGTCTTGATCTCTTAAACAAAATGCCACGAACAACCGGAAACTATTAATCACGTAGCTGAGTAACGAAATTTTTTGGAAATAAAAATAAAAATTACCGAGCACATCTTTTGTAGGGACTTGGTTAAATGAGAGCTTATCGGGCTTCTCAACATCCGGAGATGCCCTCTTCGACCTTTTTCTCCTCACTAAAAAGAATATGAGTATTGCTCCGACTAAAAGAAGACACACCAGTACACCAGCAATACCGCCTACGATTCCTGACTTACTACCTCCACTGCCATTGCTTCCGTGTTTGGTATCGCCTCCTTCACCACCGCCATCACTGGGAGGAGTTTTTCTGCCACCAGTGTCTGGGTCACGGCTAGGCGTTAATGGGCTAAGAGGTGGTGTACCAGGTGGAGCTGGGGGAGCCGGTGATGAGCTAAACGAGTTACCATCTTTCCTGCAATGAACCAAATTTGCATACATCAGTACGCAATAACCATCGTATAGATAAAGAATCAGTTACCATGAAAACATAAAAAATTGACAAAGCAAAAAAAGCTTACTGCAGATTGATGGAACTCAATCGTTCGGGTATCCAGCCAGTGAAGTGATTGTTTGCAATATTCCTAATACGAGTAACACGTGGTAAGAACCCTTAAGCGTCAAAGGACTACGGATACAGTTGGAGAGAATCAAAATACAAAGGCCACTTACAGATCTGTTAGCGGTAGATCACCAAGGACGTCGATGGGACCAGTCATTTGATTGTTTTGCAGATACCTGAAATATGTCCACAAGTATAATGAGCAATGAACCTTGACCATTATTTCCATATATTGCAATATAATACATAGAAACATAATACACTTACATGCTCTTCAAGCTTGTGAGGTTGCTGAAACTAGAAGGTAGATTACCAGATAACGAATTGAAGGAAAGATCCCTGCACGGAATGGGAATTGTCATTGCCTAAACTTCTTCCAATTTGAGTCACAATCCTTTATTAAGGAAAAATATTTCTACGAAGGGAAAAATGATAAAGAAGCGAGATATAATACAATGTAGTGAGTGCTGCGAGTCGCTGGAACATATCAGGCAACTGATTCTGAAGTTGGTTATGGTTCACATTCCTATATTACAAATGAAAAGCACGCTAAGTTAGATTCCAAATCAGGATCAACCGTGTAACACAAAACATTAATGATCCTTACAGGTATTGCAATGATGTCATTCCAGAAATGGAGTATGGCAAACTCCCACTGAAACCGTTACCAGCCAGATTCCTGTATTGTAACATAAGTGAACCCAATTAGCCAACCAAACAAAGAAAGTATGTGATGCGGCGGAGATTGTTAAAAAAAAGTTTGAAGATTACAGGTAAGTCACATTAGGAGGGAGCTGGTACGGCAGCTGATTCGAAAGGTTGTTATTACTCAAGTCCCTGCACGAACAAACAGAATATAAACCTAAGAACCCATACAACCAAAAACCAAAAGACTAAACACACACATCCAAAAATGCAATCTTACAATCTCAGTAAGGCCGTCAAACTAGTGAGTTGATATCCAATAGCACCGGAGAGTCCTAGTCCTGCTAAATTTCTGAAAAATTGGCACAAAACCAAAAAAGCATCACACAAAGCTCAAATCTAAAACCAAAGAATAATAATCCCACATGAAACACCGACACATTGCATCAGTGATAAATGATTACATTTCAGTGAGTCTTGTCCCCACGCAAATGATTCCAAGCCATGACTCTCCGCAAGGATCACCACCACTAGCAATCCATTTAGTCAGCTGCCCCGGAGTGTTCAAATAAATATACATCTCATTAAGAGCTGCGGCTGGCATCAACACAAATACAAAACATCAGAATCCAACACATAAAGAAACACCACAGGTCCACTATAACAGGGAAAAATTCACTCTTTGAATGCACCAAAATTCAAAATCCTCAATTTCCAACTCCATTCACCCAAGTTTCAATACTTGCACCACCCCACCATCCTATCACCGCTTTAATAATTCAAAACACCAAAAACACCACCACCAACAACAATCCTTAAAAATGTCAAAACAGTACTAAACTCCCCACCAAACCAAACCCTTAAAAAACCACCCATCACCAAACATCAAATCCCAAAACCCACCAACAGAAACATCTAAAAAACCACATAAACCATAAAAAAAACATAAGAGTATTAAGAAAGGACTACTGACTGTCGGCAGGATCGGTGACGCCATTAACAGTCAACAATGAAGCGGCGAAAATGCAGATAACAAAGAAGAACTGCATGAAGCTACGCCGGTCCATGGTAGCGTCGGTGGCTGATGAGGGTATATCCCAAACCCCTCTCCTCCGGCTTCGGTGGTCGTTATCCAGCTGGAGAGAGAAAGAGTGGAGAGAAGGGGTGTGTTTTTTGCTGAAAGGTTCTGCATTTATTACTTTCTTCACAATTGATTTATCATTTTATGGGGTAATTTTTCTGTCGATATACTCCTCCTTTCTGAAATGATCTTCTAGTTGGGTTAATGACACATTAATTAAGAAATAATGAGAGTTTGAAAGTAAAAAAATAAAAGTAAGTAAGAAAAAAATAAAGTAGAAAATAGAGTGTATTGTGAGAGTGAATTAATTACCATAAAAGAAAATAGAAAGAACTTTAAAACACATCCGAATAAAAAAGTAAGAAGAATAAAAGAGGACAGATGGAGTATTAGTTTTGTCATATTAGCATTTTTGTACGTGTATTTTTGATTTTTTTTTATATTCCTGCTATATACTAAATATAAACTCTTTCGATCCTCCTAAAATATGTAGGATAGGAATTAAAAAATGAATTTTAAAAACCGAAAGTATTAATATGTCAAAGCTCTTATTATTAATAATAATTAGATTTGTTCAAAGGCATGTATATAATAATAACTACTTAGTGGATGGTTTAATTTAATATAATTGAGTACATACCTGAGTGCAGCATATACTTGTGAAAACGTTCCAAGTAAAGCTTGTGACTTCTGCCACACATTTTTTTATATTAATACTGTACTATTTTTGTGTTGAGTGAGAAGTAACTAATTAATTCGTAAATTTCATACTCCCGTCTCACTAATTTTACCACCACAATTTACTCTAAATTTTGACCATAAGAAAATTCCAAAATGAAGTAAATTATTTGTTCAAAGGACAAGAAATGGTCCGAAATAGATTGTTTAAGATGTATGAATGACAATTGACATGTGGTTAGTGTAAATAGTTGGGAAACCAATATGAGTGTCCTTCCTTCATTAACATAATGAATGACAAAAGAGAGATTATTTCTGGGAGCATAACATTTTGTCGCGATTAGATATAATTTATTGTAAACAAAGAGAATAAAACATGAAAGCGATATGTATGCAATTAATTAATTTGGGAGAGTACCAAACTCTAAAACATGGTCTCAACTAGATTAAGAAAAAAAGGCGTGTGTGAGTTGATTGGTTGTGTTTGGGAAGTTGAAAAAATTATTGAAGTGCTCGACATGTTTGTATATGAGCGTTCAACAGGTATGATCTTACACTTAAAAAAACAAGTATGGTCTTGTTTGGGTTTTTCAACGAAATGTGTTTGTTTGGTAGCTGCACATTTGATTTGATTATAAATTTTTTTTGATAAAGGTTACATGGGTACACTGAATTGTACAAGACGCGATAACAGTTAATACATATAATTTTATTCACGATCAGATCGCACTGGACACCAATATCCAAAAAGGTTACGACAAATATAACCCTACAGATCAAAATTTACTTCAGACATCCACATTTAATGGAAAGTCACAAATACTGACCGACACAATTAATCCACATTTGATGGATTAATGGAAAAGCACAAATACCGACCGACACAATGAATCCACCATGACCATTTGGCTCCCGAGCCGACCAGGTCCCTACGCGGTCTACTCCTCCTCAGCCGTCCCAACCTGCCTGACCACTCCACCCATCCAGCCGAGCCCCAATCTCCAAACACCACCATGACAAGACACTGAAACGGCCACACCAAACCCAGCAACGCGCCCCCAAATCAAGCTGCAGTGAACACCACCGCAACCCAGATTTCAGAGGACACCACGCCGACAACAACTCAGCCGAACACCAAACTGTCCCAAACCAGGCGCGTCGATGTCTACGGAGACGAACCACGAGCAACCCACGACCGTCCCCAATTCAAGCCGCAGTTCCCAGGCAACGTCGACTGAAAGTATAAAGCCGACAGGACCCCGCTGAATGAAAAATAACACCCATCTTACACTCGGATCAGCCCAACAGGAAACTTTCACAAGGAACATCTAAACTGGCCGAATCCCCTCCACCCAAGCGAGCCAACACCAGCAAAACAACCTGCCCCGTAGATCGCCGAAGTGATTGGTCGAGCCACAACCACCGTGACACAAAAGACACCAAATAAACGAGAATAAAAACCACTCATAAGAATTGAAATCTTAGAGTAAATTAAAACCACTCATAAGAATTGAATCTTAGAGTAAATAACAACCACTCATAAGAAATGAATCTTAGAGTAAATAAAGAGCTCTTATGTGAATGATTCTCAGAGAAAATACATGTGGAAATTACAATGAATATAACTAAAAGAGTTCCTAAGGTAGAGGAAGAGAGATTGAGGGATTCTTCCTCCACCCCGATAGGCTTCGGCGGCGTTAGATTTGCTTTCAGGAGAGTAGAGGTATTTGAGATACTCTGGTGGAATCAAGTTGATTTGAATATAAATTTTAAGAATCTATATTTTCCTTAATATTTTTTCTGTCTCATTTTTTTGATGCATTAGCGATAATTTATTCTTATAAAAGAATAGGAAAAAAGATGTAAAACCAAACATAAAATGACAAAATTACCCTTCATTAAACAAATAAAATGACTATACTATCCATTATCCAT
>JAWWMW010001935.1:112607-128688 GCA_035048345.1 Echeveria elegans
CTAACCATTCTGTAGTCACATTCCATCCCATTGTAAATTAGTGGTCCATGTGTCATTTTACCGTTCCAAATTGAAATCCTGATTTTTAATAATATCAAAAAAGTACAAATATCAAAGTTTCATCGAGAATATGTATCAATATGTCATAATGTGAAAAAAGTCTTGATAAATTGACACTGCCCTGTTGGCTAATTCTGTTAATATTTTCTTTTATTATTTAATAGAAAAAAATTAGGTTGATGACCAGCTTTTCTGATTTTGTCACATGCAAATGTGAATAATGTACGGAGTATAAACTTTTTGGATTTCCATACAGAGAGAGTCAAACAATCGAATCAAAATTGCATTAAGATAAATTATTCTGAAACTACATTTTTCACCTAATTTTTAAAATCTCTTAGAAATTCAATTTTTATCTCATTTCTCCATTCGAATCCTCTCAAACTTTCCATCGTTTCTCCTCCACTTTAATTTTAAATTTTAATTAAATTTTAATTTTTTTTATATTTAAGTTTATATTTTTAATTTTGAATGTGTATTTTTTTTAATTTTAATGGATGAATATATTTAATTTTATAGCAATGGGTGATTGTATATTTTTAATAACGCCTTTTAAATGATGGTCGGTGTATATATGGTTGAGGACAATAACAAAAGAAATTTCGTTTCTGATATTTTGTTACTAAATGGGATGAGCAAAAATCTATACTATTATATTCTGTAATTATTGAGGTAGTTTAATGGATGAATATATCTAGTTTTATAGCGACGGGGTGATAGTATATTTTTAATAATGTCTTTTAAATTATGATCGGTGTATATATGATTGAAGACAATAATAAGGAAAATTTTATTTCTAAATGTAAATATTTCATTGCTAAATGGGTGGGCAAAAATCTATTCTATTCTAAAAAATTATTGAGGTAGTGGGCCCGGAGGGAGTCCATTAAAGCCCACTTTACGGGCATGTTACGCAAAACTCCAGCTAGCAATTAATCAGTTAGATCCGCCAAAACACCAGCCACCACGTGTCCATATTCCGCTCCAACTAGTCTTTATTTCTGTCTTTAAATAAATACGCATATTCTCATCCCAAAGTCTTCTCCCCCTTTTTTTATTCCCCATAATCAATCATATAAAAATAAATAATATTACCGACCTCGTCTAAATCTAAATATCTATTTATTCATACTCATTTTTTATTTATTTAATCGAAAACAAAATTAATGGCGTGTTGAAGCTCTGAGGAGGTGTCTCTCTTCTCTTCTCGACCTCGAATCTCAAACTCGTCAGCGTAGCGACGACATGCGGCGGAGCTGATCGAGTTCGTTGCTGCCTTCGGATAGATTAGGGTTAGAGAGTGTGCGGTGCGGTGCTGTTGTGGTTGAATCTTTGATTGATCGATTAAGCGGAGGTCATTGTGTGTTTTTTGTTTGCGTGTGTTTGATTGATTGATATATCTTGAGGTTTTGTGTTTTTTTTCTAGGGTCTCAGTGTAAATATGGATAGATCTAATAGCAAGGATTTGGCCGGAAGTTCTTCTTCCTCTTCAGGTGAGTTGCTACACTAACTTTTCGAGGATTTGACATTTGAGATTCGTTTTGTGCTGGAGTTTTGATGGCTTTGATGGTCTGTGGATTTAAATTTGTGTTTATGGAGAAGTGTTGTATTGAGTGATTTGTGCAGTGGATCAAGAAGTATCCATTAGTAAATGTTGGTTTTTTGTTATACTGAGAAATGAGTTTGTATATTGAGACCTGAGGGATTGATTGTTGAGAGTTGAAGTGTTTTTCATCGGCTTGAGGATATGTATAGGTTTCTGGTGGTAATTATGGATGGTTGAATGGTGTGATGAGTGATTGTTTTAGCTGTTTTTTATTTATCTTGGTATGTTGTGATTATGATGATTGATAATTTTTTTCTGTTACAGGGAATGCGCTTTTTGATGCATCACAATATGAATTTTTTGGTCTAGAGATTAGTGAAGAGGTTGAATTAGGTGGACTGGACGAGCCAAATGATCTTCCGCGGTTTGGTTCTTCGAATGAAGAATACCAGTTGTTCGAGAAGGATGAGGTAAAATGATGACTTTTTGATGTTAGTAACTAGGTGATGTTATATCAAGCAAAATCTTTTATCGTATTACTTATTCATTTGGTTGTCTTGACCTGCGAGAAGGATTATTTTGATCAGCGAGAAGGATGTAATCGCTCATAGTTCTTTAGGACTGAAGTGTGAGTCCTTTTTTTTGTTGATCTCTGACACAAGCTTGTGTAATTCTTCTTTTCAGGGTGCAGGAATAGGTTCTTTATCTGAAATTGATGATCTAGCTAGTACTTTCTTTAAGGTCAGCTGATATTCCAATCAATAATGTGAATGTAGAAGCATTTCTTGATCAGTGTCCTGTACATGCTATTGTACGCTTTTCATGTTTTATTCAACGATTGAATTTGGGTCATTTTCAACGTATATTTTAAATTATGCGGCTTTCTTGAAACTGATTTTACTGTTGTTTTCTTATAGTTGAACAAGGTAGTCAGTGGGCCACGGAATCCTGGAGTTATTGGTGACAGAGGATCTGGGTCTTTTTCACGGGAGAGTAAGTAGAGTTTATCTTTATTTCACATCCTCATCGTAATTGGGAATGACAGTTACCTTTTCATACTTATGGCCTTTGGGATGTTGCTACGCGCAGTGCATCAAAGTGTTCTCTTTAACTGTCTATTTGATTACACGAAATTAGTTATTGTCAAAGTGTTCTCTTTAACAAAACCTTATTTGTTTGAGTTTAGTGCTGATTATGAGTTCTTTTACAGTGCTCATGTACCAGGTTATCTGGTGTGCTTCCTTTGCAGTATTACATGATTGTTTTCGTTTAAGTATTTGGGACCAGGTTTACTTGGTTATCTTTTCCTTCAAAAGTGTATTTCATTGTTGCAATTTGGGTAAATTATTCTGTTGATTATTTATTCTATTTTAAATGCAGGTTCATCAGCTTCTGAATGGCAACAAGATGGAGATTATAATAGCTGGTTGGATCAACATATGTTAAGTACTGAAAGTGACCAGGAAGGAAAAAGATGGTCCTCACAGCCACACCTGTCATCAATCCATCTTTCCGAAATGAAACCTTTGTACAGGACTGCTTCATATCCTCAAGAGCAACAACTGTATGATCCGCTATTTGCATGTGACACTGGGCTGGGCCCTAATCCTACATTCACATCCTTCCCTTCTGGCGGCGGGTCGTTGCAAACCCCTCCGCACCAACTGTCACGCCACCTTAGTATTCCATCCCTTAACAATGGACTTCAGTTGCCCTTCTCTGCACCCAACCTATCTCCTTTATCTAATCCTAACTTTAACCTGGCAAATTTACCCTATGCTTACAGTGCAAATGTTCCCCAGTTTGGTCCCAAAGGATTTCCACCAAAAAACCGACCACTGAATAACTGGACCAGTCATGCGGGCTTACTGCATGGTGATAACTCCCACCTGCTGGGCAGTATTGTGCCACAACAAATTCCCCTGCATAACAGTTTGTTTTCCTCACAGTCGATGCCGCTTCAAAATCAGGCGCATCAGTTGATGAAGCAGAGATTGCTTTATCAAACTCAGCCATCTGTGGCTCTGTTGCAAGCTTTACAATCCCAACTTATCGGTACTCATCATTCGTCTTCACGCAAGCCTCTTCTTGGAATGGCTGACATGAGAGAACCAAGGCATAAATCTTCACAAAGAAGCCGAAATCGGTCATCGCAACAAGGGTCTGAAATCAGTAGCCAGAAAAGTGAGAATGTGTGGGCGCAGTTCAGATCTAAGTACATGACTGGTGAGGAGATAGAGAGTGTGCTTAAAATGCAGCATTCTTCTGGTCACAGTAATGATCCATATGTGAACGATTATTATCGCCAAGCCCGACTTGCTAAAAACTCCACGGGGTCCAGGTTGAAGTTCTGCCCAGCACACCTGAGGGAGCTCCCTTCTCGTGGCCGCAACGGTGCAGATAACCAGAACAAAAGCGCAGCTGATCCGTTTGGGAAGACATCTTTCTCTTCTCTTAGAAAACTGTGGTCCTTTCTTGAAGTTGAGCCTTCTCCCACTGCGTTGGGTGATAGCACAGAGCACTGTGATGCTGACCGATCCCTGGAGGAAGAACCTATGTTTGCAGCCAGGAATGCAATCGAGGATGCACTGGGAGCTCTACTTGATGTTGAAGATATTGATAGGATCTTACAATATAGTCCACCACAAGATGGTGGAGTTCAGCTCAGGCGGAAAAGACAAATTTTGCTAGAGGGATTAGCAACTTCTATTCAACTAGTTGATCCGCTTGGAAAAAGTGGCCTCTCAGGTACACTCACCTCAAAAGATGATATTGTGTTCCTACGCCTTGTTTCAATCCCGAAGGGTAAGAAGTTCGTATCAAAATATCTGAGGCTTATCATTCCTGGTAGTGAACTTGCCCGAATTGTCTGTATGGCTATCTTCCGCCACTTGAGGTTTTTGTTTGGTGGCATCCCTTCTGATCCTGCAGCAGCTGATATAAGTAATATACTTGCCAAGACGGTTTGTTCATGCATTCATGGAATGGATCTTCGTGCTCTGAGTGCTTGTCTCGTTGCTGTTGTTTGTTCCTCAGAGCAGCCCCCACTCCGTCCGATTGGAAGCCCTGCTGGAGATGGGTCATCTGTTATATTAAGATGTGTTCTAGAGAAAGCGACTGGTCTCCTTACTGACCCTCATGCAGCTGCCAAGTGCAGCATGAGTAACCGTGCTCTTTGGCAGGCCTCGTTTAATGAATTCTTTGGATTGTTGACAAGGTATTGTTTGAGCAAATACGACTCAATAAGGCAATCCATAAATACCCAAGGGATGCCAAGCACTGCAGTAATGAGTCCAGAAATTGCTAGAGCAGTAAGTCGTGAAATGCCTGTAGAGCTTTTGCGTGCCAGTCTTCCTCACACTGATGAGCAGCAGAGAAATCTCTTGTTGGATTTTGCTAATCGATCAATGCCTACGACTGGGACGAACCCTCATGGTGAGAGTAGTGGTCACGTATCTTCAGAATCAGTTCGAGGTTGACATTTGCCGTAAAACATCCCAGTAGTTTGCAAGATCTGTTAGAAGCGCTGATGAGCTATTAAGTTGTACCAACTGGTGGCCAGTGCCATTTGGATGCTTTTCAGGGGAATGCACTGAAACTGGTCGATGAAAAGCTTGAGTTGCTGAAGCCAAGCTGCTGTAGTTGTCGCTTTTATTTCTGCTTGAACTGGTTTTATTTACTCGTGTAATTGTAATGAGCATTAAACAGTCAGTCCGTAGGTACATTACTATGCCGTGTAGGATACAGGAAACTTTATGGTTGGAAGTGTTGCTTCTTAGGAGCTTGATTTTGGTGCTCTGTGTCGAAAAACTCCTGAAATCCCTGGATGCATTGGCCTTTGCAAGTACGGTCAGGTCTGTCAATCCACCCAAATGCCTACAACCCCCGTTTACCTAACAAAGACAAGGACTCCTTATCTCTGCTGCAAGTCTTATATGTCAGTGTTATCTTCTGGAACATATATGAGGTTCTTATCCCACAGCTTGGTTTGCTGAAGAGGGAGTTGGTCTGAAGTATTTGAGCAAAGAAGGGTTAGGGGCTCCTCATCTAATGTTCGCATTTGTATGTTTACTCTTTTTATTATATGTAGCTTGGATAATATCACTACTGTTTTCCATTTATGACTCGTGATAATACCGTCATTTTCCTCTAGGAGTACTGTAAGAACTTTCACTCTTTGTCAAGGCAGGTAGTGGGCTATTTTGTGATTCTGATTGTTGAAGTGAACTACTAACATAAATTGTGGGCAGTCGCTTGGTGTTTTTGGCTCAGGTGGGGTTGCAACGCTTTTGGCTTCCTTCAGTTGGCCGCCATGTAACTTGAACTTCCTCATCACTAGGATGCTTTGAGCGACAAGTGAAATAAAAGGAACCTGATAAAGAAAGGGGAAAGAAATGGAAAACGTTTGAGCTTGGCATGTCGCTTTACTTCAGAGAGCAAGTGAAGTATTATCAAATAATAACCCTTTATATTTAATGGTCGCTGAAAGATGAAGAGCAGCAAATTCAGAGTACTGTGCTAGGCTTTGTAATTTCGCTTTCTAGTTCGGGCAGCAATGTCTCTGGATGTTATGGAATTCCTTGGAGAAGACTTCTTTTACAAGTATACCAAGCTGGAGTCCTCTTGGTCAAGCATTGATGCTCCCCTGCACAGACTCTTCAATGAGAATCATTCTCATCTTAAGGGCATAATAGACATTTCCAGCCCTCAAGGTGAGCATCCAGATATTATCTACTTCCTTGACTGTGCCGTGGGTGACTGTCTAGTAGAATCCGCCGAAAGCCTTCATTCAATGGCCAGGCGCAGCTTCAGAAGCTGCAGAAAAGGGAAAGGTTTAGATGGAAGAGAATCTTGCAAAGCTGAAATCTGCCATCTCTAAGCGGTGTGGGTCTTATGTCAGTGCTCCCCACAGGCCTGTGTTTATCTCTCTTTTGAACTATAATGTACATAGGTTTGAAAGACAGTTTGATGAAATAGTGAAGAAGTTTGGCACTACCTCTGATCACGGGAGTTCAGCAGTTGGAACTGTTGTCATAAGTTGGTCTGGCAAGACGACATTGGCATCCGTGGTGTTTAAGGCAAGAGAGGTGAGGGAGAAATACCAGATCATGATGTGGGCGTAGTTGACGAGCACATTAAACAAGAAGGAGATGAGGGTGGGAAGCACCAGCTTATCAGCGCCACTGTATCTGACGGCAAGCTCTACATCTGCAAGGCTCAAGCTGGAGACAAGAGACGGTTCAAGGGAGCCAAGAAGTTTGTCGAGAACACAGCATCTTCTTTCAGCGTTGCTTAATAGCAAATTTTCAATGATATGTAAAAAATCATTTGCAATAACAAAATGGTATCACATTTCATCTGCTATTTTTCACCCTAAAACGTGTCATTAAAGCTAGCAACAATTTGTTTGCTTCTACAAGTTCCTTAGAAGAAATCGACAAGATCATGTTCCACGCACCTGTGACACGTATATAACCAAACAGTACCCTGAGTGCAAGACCAATATTCTGCCTATGACAGAGACTTCGCGTGGAGGCGGAGCAACAACAACTACCGAACCGAACCGTGAAATTGAGAATCCCGAACAGCGCAAATCAGTTCGATTGCAGACCGGTTCAGTTGCTTTACTTAATGTAATGGCCAACTGTATATTTGAATGACGAAACTACCCCTCCAGAAATGTGACCGTTGGAGTGGAGCCAAACCCCACATTCATCTAACAGATCCGTTTCACATCCGATAAACAAAACTCCATTTCTCGATCGACGCACAAAATCAATCAATAGACCAATTCTAGGGTTTCAGTTTCCTCCGACTCAGTGAAGTAGAGGGATGTCGAAGCGCCGCGCCGACGAGATGGAGAAGACGACAACGACGAAAGTAGTGGACGATGCTCACCATCCGTACGCGTACCATGTTTCCGGTCCTCGGAATGTGTGCTCGCCTAATTGGCGAGATCTCATCCGCTCCAGCTGGTCGGTATATCTTTCGCTTTGAATTCGTCGAATTTTACCTCCAATTTTGAGATCTGTTGGATTATTCAATCAATTGAAAGCAACTTATTCTAAATTCCTGAGTTTTACATTTACTAGATTTTAGGGCTTACCATTTAGATTTTAGCGTTTAGCGTCCGGCAATTAGTACTTGTAAACTGGTACATAAGATTGCGGACTACGGTAATAATGTGAAGTTGATTAATATTTGTTTTGTAATAGGATGGACGGGAACTACAAGAGGACTGTGATGGCATGTTTTATACAGGCAGTTTATCTTCTGGAGCTAGACAGACAGGAGAATAGAGCGGAAGAGAACGCATTAGCGCCCAAATGGTGGCTGCCGTTTAAGTACAAGTTGTGCAAAACACTGATCGACGAGAGGGACGGGTCGATATTTGGTGCAATATTAGAATGGGATCATTCCGCTGCTTTTGCAGATTTGATACCTTTTAGACCTAGAGGAGCGCCAAGGGCTGTGTTAGCTCTACGTGGGACGTTGCTTAAAAGGTCAACGATTAGAAGGGATGTGGAGGATGATTTGAGGTTTTTAGCATTGGAGAGTTTGAAGGGATCGGTGAGATTTAAAGTTGCTTTTGAAGGTTTGAAAGGGTTGAGTGACTGTTATGGAAGTGGCAAGGTGTGTATTGCTGGTCATTCGTTGGGTGCTGGTTTTGCGCTTCAAGTAGGTAAGGAGTTGGCGAAACAAGGAGTTTTTGTTGAGACACATTTGTTTAACCCACCTTCTGTTTCGTTAGCAATGAGTTTTAGAAATATTGGCGAGAAGGCTGAGTCTATGTGGAAGAAAGTTAAGTCAATGATTCCTTCAAATAGTGAAACAGAAACACAGTCTGCAGCTGATGAGAGTGAAAATGTTTCGAGCTTATTCAGCAGTTGGAAACCGAACATCATGGGTTCGAAGAAATGGGTACCGAATTTATATGTGAACAATAGTGACTACATTTGTTGCAACTACAATGACCCCGTTGACAATGAAGGAGCTTCTGAGAGAAAGGTAAATGTTGCTCCCTCGAACAGCCCTGTGACCGCTAAGCTCTTTGTCCTTTCGAAAGGCAAGCAGAAATTTCTTGAGGCTCATGGATTAGAGCAATGGTGGTCTGATGACTTGGAACTACAAACTGCACTCAGTAGCAGCAAGCTCATAAGTCGGCAACTTAAATCATTGCACAGTGTTCCAGCATCCCTTCCATCACAACTCGAGCCTAAATAGCCCATATTGAGATTCCTTTTTTCTCCCATTGAGAATAAAAAAACATCAACTGTGTTTATCTCGTTGCAAATGTATTCCATTTTTTCTAACGTGCCAATGCATAGTGTCCTGGTCTCGGTCTGAATTCGAGTTTTTGTGCGATAAGAGATCAAAATGGGTTATTCTCGTGCAGGCTGCTTTTGTGAAAGTTCCTTTACAGTATGGTATAGATTACAATATCTACATGATAACAAATAATTATACGCGGTTGCCTATGCCTTTATACTCTGTACATTCCTTGAGGCCTAGTTCTTACTGATTTTAAACCGTGTCATTTATAGTAACCAGCTGCATATGTCGTCCAGGTTAAATGCAGCGACTTACTGCACATGAGCCCCGGTCATCGAGCCAAATTCATTGTTGCCATTATGGTATTGAAATGGCTGCTGATCAGTTTCCAGAAGCCAGGACTCGAGATCTTGGTAAACTGACCATTCAGTATTTATCACAGGTAATTGGTTCTCCAAATATAAGTTCTCAGCTCGACTCATTTCATCAAAACTCATATTAGCCTCCCGTACCGAATTAGAGCTTTTGTCAAAAGTATCCGAATATGTTTGGTCATCCAGACAATATTGTTCTCCTGTTCCATAACATGAATAGCTGGAGGCACTGTTTTCTCCACCACTGGCTCGATCAATAGGGCAGGGGTACTCGAGCACTCGTTGCTACTTGAACTGATGGGGCTCGTAGTATAACTGCTAGAACTTGAGCTGCTACAGTTCCCTGTCAGCTCTTGCACTAGCATCATGAATCTAGAGCTGTCCGTGATGTAAACTTTTGGCTTCAAAACATTTATCAAATGGCTAAACTGTGGCTTCTTCTCAAATCCTCCTCGATGCCTTCAAGGATGACGACGTGACTTCGCTCAAGTTGAACAAGATTAAGTCCCACATCGCCCGTATGTTTAAAGCTCATAGTGAGCTACTATGTATATATTGACAAAGGCCACTGCCCAGTTTACTCAGCAATCCAAATGGAGCCAGAAAAGCCTGATGTTCCATTTATTGTGTTTCAGCTTGTCACATATGGGCTTCTATATTTTCTGGGCCGTCGAAAAATGGATAAGAAGGAGGAAATGATATTAAAGGAGATTGAAGAACGAAAAGAGGCCAGAAGAAGGGAGCGAGGAGATAAGGATTGAAGAAAGAGAATAATTTTTTTTTCCTTCTTTTAGTTGTGTCTTATCCTTGTAATGGTATCTTCTATCTCCTATTAATAAAGCGCAAAGGAAAAGTGGAGCTGACGACAAAATTTTATTCCCCAAAATGTCCTTATCACTTCATCTTATTTACAGTTCTACACGTGTCCCATACGCACAGTTACACTGTGCATCAATACTAGTTTAAATAAAGAACTTGTATGTTATCTTTTTTTCTTTTCTTTCTTGTAATGTTATGTTCCTATTTAAATAACATGTGCTTCTTAAGATCATAATTAAAATTAAACTTTTATCTTCTATTATATAATAAAATAGGGTGAACGGACTTTCAAAATATGAACTATCCATTTTATTCATATTTTTAAATTTTTTAATTTATTGTTACACAAATCACACGGATCCGGTCCATTAAAAATTAATAGTTAAAAATTAAAAATTAAAAGTTTATAATTACACAGACCACACGGGTGCAGTCCAACCTATTAAAAATTAAATATTAAAAATTCCAATTGATAGAGTTTTAACCACACGGGCCCAGCTCAGTCCATTAAAAATTAAAATTTTATATTTACACAGAACACACGGACCCGTTCAAATTTTTAGAGAACACACGGGCCCAGCCCGAACCATTAAAAATTTAAATTTACACAGAGCACAGGTTCTGTTTATTATCTTATGATCTTTAGCGACGAAAATTAGGATTTTATGGACGAAATTTTTTTTGTGGGTGTCTGTGTGTTGTGGATAAAATTCTATTATATACTAGTCGCAAGCCCGTCGTCCCGACGAAAATTGTTTCTTTAAATTTTTTTAATTTATTAATTTTTTTAATTTTTTAAAAAATATTATTTCTTTAATTTTTAATTTTTTTATACATGGACTACATTTAGAGTTTTTCAATAGAACCGGTGCGTATTTAACACAAGAGAGGTGAGGGAGAAATACCAGATCCACTAAACAAGGAGATGAGGGTGGGAAGCACCAGCTTATCAGCGCCACTGTATCTGACGGCAAGCTCTACATCTGCAAGGCTCAAGCTGGAGACAAGAGACGGTTCAAGGGAGCCAAGAAGTTTGTCGAGAACACAGCATCTTCTTTCAGCGTTGCTTAATAGCAAATTTTCAATGATATGTAAAAAATCATTTGCAATAACAAAATGGTATCACATTTCATCTGCTATTTTTCACCCTAAAACGTGTCATTAAAGCTAGCAACAATTTGTTTGCTTCTACAAGTTCCTTAGAAGAAATCGACAAGATCATGTTCCACGCACCTGTGACACGTATATAACCAAACAGTACCCTGAGTGCAAGACCAATATTCTGCCTATGACAGAGACTTCGCGTGGAGGCGGAGCAACAACAACTACCGAACCGAACCGTGAAATTGAGAATCCCGAACAGCGCAAATCAGTTCGATTGCAGACCGGTTCAGTTGCTTTACTTAATGTAATGGCCAACTGTATATTTGAATGACGAAACTACCCCTCCAGAAATGTGACCGTTGGAGTGGAGCCAAACCCCACATTCATCTAACAGATCCGTTTCACATCCGATAAACAAAACTCCATTTCTCGATCGACGCACAAAATCAATCAATAGACCAATTCTAGGGTTTCAGTTTCCTCCGACTCAGTGAAGTAGAGGGATGTCGAAGCGCCGCGCCGACGAGATGGAGAAGACGACAACGACGAAAGTAGTGGACGATGCTCACCATCCGTACGCGTACCATGTTTCCGGTCCTCGGAATGTGTGCTCGCCTAATTGGCGAGATCTCATCCGCTCCAGCTGGTCGGTATATCTTTCGCTTTGAATTCGTCGAATTTTACCTCCAATTTTGAGATCTGTTGGATTATTCAATCAATTGAAAGCAACTTATTCTAAATTCCTGAGTTTTACATTTACTAGATTTTAGGGCTTACCATTTAGATTTTAGCGTTTAGCGTCCGGCAATTAGTACTTGTAAACTGGTACATAAGATTGCGGACTACGGTAATAATGTGAAGTTGATTAATATTTGTTTTGTAATAGGATGGACGGGAACTACAAGAGGACTGTGATGGCATGTTTTATACAGGCAGTTTATCTTCTGGAGCTAGACAGACAGGAGAATAGAGCGGAAGAGAACGCATTAGCGCCCAAATGGTGGCTGCCGTTTAAGTACAAGTTGTGCAAAACACTGATCGACGAGAGGGACGGGTCGATATTTGGTGCAATATTAGAATGGGATCATTCCGCTGCTTTTGCAGATTTGATACCTTTTAGACCTAGAGGAGCGCCAAGGGCTGTGTTAGCTCTACGTGGGACGTTGCTTAAAAGGTCAACGATTAGAAGGGATGTGGAGGATGATTTGAGGTTTTTAGCATTGGAGAGTTTGAAGGGATCGGTGAGATTTAAAGTTGCTTTTGAAGGTTTGAAAGGGTTGAGTGACTGTTATGGAAGTGGCAAGGTGTGTATTGCTGGTCATTCGTTGGGTGCTGGTTTTGCGCTTCAAGTAGGTAAGGAGTTGGCGAAACAAGGAGTTTTTGTTGAGACACATTTGTTTAACCCACCTTCTGTTTCGTTAGCAATGAGTTTTAGAAATATTGGCGAGAAGGCTGAGTCTATGTGGAAGAAAGTTAAGTCAATGATTCCTTCAAATAGTGAAACAGAAACACAGTCTGCAGCTGATGAGAGTGAAAATGTTTCGAGCTTATTCAGCAGTTGGAAACCGAACATCATGGGTTCGAAGAAATGGGTACCGAATTTATATGTGAACAATAGTGACTACATTTGTTGCAACTACAATGACCCCGTTGACAATGAAGGAGCTTCTGAGAGAAAGGTAAATGTTGCTCCCTCGAACAGCCCTGTGACCGCTAAGCTCTTTGTCCTTTCGAAAGGCAAGCAGAAATTTCTTGAGGCTCATGGATTAGAGCAATGGTGGTCTGATGACTTGGAACTACAAACTGCACTCAGTAGCAGCAAGCTCATAAGTCGGCAACTTAAATCATTGCACAGTGTTCCAGCATCCCTTCCATCACAACTCGAGCCTAAATAGCCCATATTGAGATTCCTTTTTTCTCCCATTGAGAATAAAAAAACATCAACTGTGTTTATCTCGTTGCAAATGTATTCCATTTTTTCTAACGTGCCAATGCATAGTGTCCTGGTCTCGGTCTGAATTCGAGTTTTTGTGCGATAAGAGATCAAAATGGGTTATTCTCGTGCAGGCTGCTTTTGTGAAAGTTCCTTTACAGTATGGTATAGATTACAATATCTACATGATAACAAATAATTATACGCGGTTGCCTATGCCTTTATACTCTGTACATTCCTTGAGGCCTAGTTCTTACTGATTTTAAACCGTGTCATTTATAGTAACCAGCTGCATATGTCGTCCAGGTTAAATGCAGCGACTTACTGCACATGAGCCCCGGTCATCGAGCCAAATTCATTGTTGCCATTATGGTATTGAAATGGCTGCTGATCAGTTTCCAGAAGCCAGGACTCGAGATCTTGGTAAACTGACCATTCAGTATTTATCACAGGTAATTGGTTCTCCAAATATAAGTTCTCAGCTCGACTCATTTCATCAAAACTCATATTAGCCTCCCGTACCGAATTAGAGCTTTTGTCAAAAGTATCCGAATATGTTTGGTCATCCAGACAATATTGTTCTCCTGTTCCATAACATGAATAGCTGGAGGCACTGTTTTCTCCACCACTGGCTCGATCAATAGGGCAGGGGTACTCGAGCACTCGTTGCTACTTGAACTGATGGGGCTCGTAGTATAACTGCTAGAACTTGAGCTGCTACAGTTCCCTGTCAGCTCTTGCACTAGCATCATGAATCTAGAGCTGTCCGTGATGTAAACTTTTGGCTTCAAAACATTTATCAAATGGCTAAACTGTGGCTTCTTCTCAATCGACCTCGATGCCTTCAAGGATGACGACGTGACATCCTTCCCCATATTGTTGCTGCTCCTCATTATACTAATCAGAAAAGACGCACAAGCACACAAAAATCACAATTCAGATTATTATTCCCCAGCTGTAAGATGCTCCGGTATTTTACGAAGGATATGATACCGAGCTATATATATATATATATTACCATCCATCAGAACAACTCGTTTTCGAGGTCGAATAACTTCAAAGGACGTAGTGATGCTGAAAATGACATGGACTGGTCACACGCTAAAATGTCGCGGATTAGTCCACATCTTTATCTACCTTCCACCTCAAAAAGTCTCTGGTACATAAACCTCATATACTCGCATTTGTACTTATCTGCAACTTCCTAATCATCAGCTAACAGAGATAGAGAATGTTGCTTTCTGGATATTTGAATTTTATAAGATAAATGGGCATTCATGGCACGCAGCTGAGTTATTCTTGGAGCTTGTCTTTTTGCTATTGTTCTGCTGTTCAGCTTCATGTTGACGTGTTGCGAGTATTCAGCTTCATGGGAGGATCTGGATTTGAGGATGATGCACGGAAGTTGAATTTGGATACGTTACAATTAGTGGCGGAAAACCTTATCGTAGGGCACTACAAGTTTTTATTTTGTAGTACTAAGCTATGCTCCCGTCGTTCCGACGAATTTTTTTTCCATATTTTCATTTGATTTTCATCAAAATTTCAAACGCTTCCTGTTTTTAATCATGAGCTAACCCGACATTCCGAATGCAAAATATGTACCGACAAAAATTGGTCAAATACCCGAACAAAATCGATTAAAAAGTGGTCAAATACCCATTCAAATACTTTTAAATATAGTCAAGTATGATTATGTGATCAAATACCCGATTAAATACGGTCGAGTGATGGCAAACCTTATAACCAAAGAGAGGGAGTGGAAGAGCATAACAGGGCTTTAAATAGGGGTGGATGACATGTTTTAAATAATCGGTATGTAAATAATGAGAAACATCACTAATGCGATGGCGTAACTCGTACAGGTATCCCATTGGTTGCTCCGCGACTGGCTGAAAATATATATTTATAGCACAGAACAATCTATTGTCTATCTCGAGTAGTTTTGATAATGGGCCGACACTCGGGCCCGTTAAGATAAGACATCGTGATTATTGGGCTAAGCAAATTATAGGCCCAGGAGAGTGTCTTCGATGACGAATGCGAAGAAGCTGCTGAGCTGTTCTCTTTCAAACGACGGCGACGGTTACTCCAACGCCGGCATGATCCTCCGACCTGCGTATCCTAATAATTGACTCAGTTTTTTTAGTAGATTGAGATGATAATTGTTCGATCTGGTTCCTAGGGTTTAGAAGTGTAATTTAGGGTAATCAGCAAGTGTTCAGTTTGAATGATTGCTGATTAGGGCATGGGAAATATTGGATCTGGAGACGCTGGTTTGAAATTTAAAGTTTTTTTTTGTGTGTGTGTGAATAGAAGGTTGTGAAGTGGTAGCTAAATTGTCAATTTCTGCGGCTCTGGTGCTGCTGTTTAAATTTTTGTGTGTGAGAGTTTTCTTAATGAAATTCTATTTCTGATTGTGTTTGTTCTGGAGTTCTGAGAAGTTATGATTGACGGTACGGAAATTTGCAAGTTCTTTAACGTGAGAAAAAACCTTAAATTTTTTGACAGTGAGTGAGGCAAAGATACATGGAAAGGTTCTTGGGCGAGATTAAAAAAAACATAGCAGTTGCTGAAAAAGAAAACAATGTTCAGTTTATCATAAGCGTTGTAGTTTGTGTGTACGGTTTACCTTTATTGCCAAATCTCACGAACTCGGTTAGATCATATGGTGTTATTCAGAAAGAGTTATATGTCTCGCGGTCTATGTATGAAAATGATTCATCAGATACATACATTTAAACTACATCTACTGAAAACAAATTACGGCAGTCTGCTCAGCCTCCTTAATGAACCAAGATCTGGAATGGTCCCTGATAGACTGTTGTCTCCGAGCAAACTGCACAAAGCATATGATTATACCACTTATCTCATTCGGAAATAATTTTCTGTCCGAAAAACATAACATGTCTTACAGGTCCGCCAAAGCAGTCAAATTGGAAATGTTAGGACCATGCTAGTCAGGTTCCTGAA
>JAWWMW010001935.1:222704-240889 GCA_035048345.1 Echeveria elegans
AGTGTATTGAGATAAAAAATATGAGAAATAATTACTATAAAAGGAAATAGGAAGAACATAAGGGGACGCCCAAAAAGGAAAGCAGGAAGAACAAAAGAGGACAGAGGGAGTAGAAAACACTCGCTACTTGTGTTCTTTTGTTTCTTGCTTTCAACCAACCAAACTCACAAATCCCCAATTCATTTTTATACACCCCTACTTAATATACTTAATTGCTATACAAGTAAAAAAGAGAGAAATTAATTTAACGTGTAAAAAAACCCGCGAACATCGGGCGATAGAAAAATGGAGAGTTGTGTATAAATAGCCCTTTTTTGGTACTTAATTGTGAGAAAGCAAACATCAATTAGGGTGAAATAAGAATTTTTTTTGATGGCGTTGACCCAATTTGAAGAATAAAGAATGTGAGCTATTGGTGACATGCAACTATGCATGACAATGTGTTTTGACGAAAGGCTCAGTTCTGAAGTGTGCTACTACCGTAGTACATTTGGAATGACTAAGGACGAGGGTTGATAATCTAAAATAGTCGTGACGGAAATTCAATGATGTAAGTTGTTCAATGCGCAAACATTACAACTGGTGCAACAACTTAATGAGCAGAATGTGTCCTGGAGAGACCATCATTCATTGAAGGAAAGACATGTTGATTGCACACATACAACAGCTGGTGCAAGAACCTTTGAAGCGAAGGCTAAAGCGAGTACATGTTGGTTGCACAAATACAACAATTGGTGCAATAACCTCGGTGGCGAAGTGAAGTTGTTCAACGCACACATTCACCAACTCGTGCAATAACTTCTAGAACATAGCTTCTCATTATGAGATATGTTTGCGGCAACAAGCTTCATTGTGATCATAAACGATGGCGATCACCTCTTGTCTCAATGATATTCTAGTCTTATCATATGCAAAGAATCTCACGGTATGTATGGTACTTATGCCATAATGGTAAGTACATACATTGGAAGTGCTTCTGTTAAAGAACTCATGGACTATAATGTAATGGGTCACACCGTCGATCATATGGAGTTTCTTCAAGACTTGTTGAAGATCTCGTGAAGAACAATGCAATGAACTTGTTCATTGATATACAAAAAGATCGTTCAATAGTCTCTCAACAAATAGAAGCACAAAGTGGCATAGTTTAGGAAAGGGTCAAGGTGCTGCAGTGGCGGAACCAAGAATATATATGAGGAGGGCACAAAGTTTAACTTTTAGAGTATCTACTTTAACTTACAAAATGGAAGAAACGGCAATTTTGAGTGAGTTAAGGCATTTTTCTCCATTTTTATATTTTCAGAATTTTGTTGATGACACAAATAATCACTCTCCAGGCACTAATTTATACGTTGGTGCAATTCTGACTGTGATATACATTTAATCCAAACATAGGCAACTCTGTTGATTCTATTTTGTTGAGCAAGATGATTCTATGAGATTGAATAAATAGGCTTTGGTAGAGCTTTATGTCTATCTATATATATAATAGTTTAGCAATTTACCACCACACATTAGTCAACCATATTTTCTTTCATAAATCACTAATTTTCGTCGCTAAAGGTCATCCCCAAACACACATGGTCAAATAGAGTTTTTCGAAAATACCCCTCCCCTCTATCCCTTATTACACACAATGCCATCTAATCCGTATTTGACCATAGTTGACTGTATTTGACCAGATTTATTTCAAAAAAAATCTATATAATAAAAAATAAAAAATAAAGTTACGAGTGTAAAGAGAATTGTTGAAAACTTGATGACATCGAATGAATACACAAAAAAATTGAAAATGAAAAATAAAAAATGGATCGGGAAATTTTGGATTTTAATCACACGGACCCAGCCCGGCCCATTAAAAATTAAATAAATTTATACACAATACACGGATCCGGCCTGACCCAAAAATTAAAAGTTTTATTTTACACAGTTCACACGAGTCCAAAAATTGATCGATTGAATCATGCACGTGTTGACCGGTACGACTGCGCATTCGAAAGGACGCTTTCCGTCGGGACGACAGGGCAGGCTAGTTAATATAAATAAAAAAACTTGATATTCCAATTTACAAGCGTCGTCGTCTTCTCTCTCCTCAATCGGTTTCGAACTCCAACGCTTCCTCTCAATCTCGGAAACCTCCCCTTCTCTCTCTCTCCTGCAAATTTTATTCATATCCCTTTCTCTTCTCCCCCAATCCACCATTCATCTTTCGCCATTTATATCATCCGAATTCAACCAATACCCGGTACGTATTTTCTCTACCCCCAATTCTTCAATTTTTATATTTTCTTCTTTTGATGATGACGACGATGATTCGTTGCAGATCCTAGTCGTGTTTCCCATCTGGGTTCTCGCTTTTAGCTCGTTTTGATGTTGTTGAAATTTCGATTTGTTTCTGATTTTGGTTATTCTCTCTGCTTATCTTTGTTTTTGATTGAAATGGTTTTAAGGGCTTTTTTGTTTTGTTTTCTAGATTAATTGTTCTTATAATGATTTTTGATTCACATTTCTAGCATTTAGAAGTTTGGTGTCCAAGGAATGTCCTTGTGTTTGAAATTGGAGGCACTTACACTAGTTGGTTGATTTTTTCAGCAATTATTAAATGTATAGGTAGACTACTAGGGCAACAAAGCTTCCTTGTGTTTGATTGATTGTTTTGATTAGTTCCTCCCTGCAATATGACTCTCACAAGTTGTGAATCTGTTGCATAGGATGCAACTTAGTTTTTACACCTTTTTGGTCAAGATACTTAAGGTTCCCGATCTTTCCAATCACGGTACGGCCTTTTTCATTCTCCGGATTGCTTGTGAATTAATGTTACTCTACTTTGTACGTGGGAGTAAATATTGCCGTATTTTTTAATAGTGTTTGTTCGGTATACATGATTACAATATTGTCTAGATTGGTAGTTATCGTGGTCCTTAATTTTCCTCGTATCATTTTCTTAGTAGATTTTTAGGTGGCCCATAGACTTAAAGGGTCTTAATGTGTTCTACCAGAAGCAAGAGAACCGTGAAGTGTGTTTGCATTAAATGGTTCTGGTTTTAGGTAGGCGTATGCATATGCTTTTCTTATTCGAGTTGATCAAGTACCTTGTACATGTTAGAGATGTTTACAGTTCACTTGGGAGGTTTAGCAGCTGAATCAGTGGTCTGAACGATGAAGTAATATCATGTGCGAAATATCTACTAACTTATTAGGCGTCATATTTGTTCAACATATACAACTTATATTTGATTTTTCTATTTTTCGTGTTGATTAGTCCGCCTTCTTTGTGTGAGATATTCTGATGGGAGCTCACCCCGTCCTTTAGTCAACTGTTTGAAGATATTTTAAAGGCCACATTTGAACCATGCCGATATAGTATAATTATGACGAATATGACCTGCAAACTATAAGCAAGTTGGTTTATTTATGTTCACATGGACCTTACTTTTTTGGGTCTGGTAGTGGCTTTTTCTATCAATCTTTGTCGTATTGCAAGTGTTATGTTATCCTTTAGCAAGGGGCATCATCGTAACGTCTTCTTAATGACTCATCGGTGAATATTCTCTACTATCTATAATCAGGACCCATACTGTGGATATACTTTAAAATAACTACACTAGCTTTGCTATTGTACATCCATGTGTTCGTTGTTTTTTTTCATATAAATCCATGACTTCCAAAGTCTTTTCTTATATTATATAAGGATACCTTCCGCCATTGTTATATAGTATCTAGTATTTTGTTTTCTTATGTTGGTTGAATTGCGTTCTAGGCAGGAAAAGATACAACCAAGAAATTTGATGGCTATGGAGAGTTCATTCCAAGAGATAGCTGGCGGGAGTGACTTATATGAAGTAGACTTGCCAGCCAAGAACTGGAAAAAGTCTATCTCGACTAATGTACTGGGTTCAGATTTTACTCCGTCTCCTGGTTTTGACTGCAATATCTGTCTGGATTTCGTGCAAGACCCTGTTGTCACACTTTGTGGCCACCTTTATTGCTGGCCGTGCATCTACAAATGGCTCAATCTCCATAGTGCCACCACCACTGATTATTCTGACCAACCAGAACCTCAGTGTCCTGTATGCAAATCTGTAATCTCCCAGCCGACACTAGTTCCGTTATACGGCAGAGGAAAAACTACAAAGACATCAGAAGAGAAATCGTCAAATCTTGATTTGGTTATTCCTCCTAGGCCCCCGGCTCCTGTTTCATGGCACATGATTCCCGCATCTCCTAGTCAACAGCTTTCAACTCAACCATCAGTTCAGCACGCCAACCATTTCAACCACCTGCCGCAGCAGCTCCACCATCGCAATTTTCTCAATCAGCCGCAACCATATTTTCACACCCTTACTCCAAATTCAAGATTCAGCCGCTATAACAACAACACATCCTCCAACAGTGTTCACCCCGTTGTAGGAATGTTTGGTGACACTGTATATGAAAGAATGTTTGGCAACTCCATGACAAACACATACGACTACCAACATGTAAACAACCCGTTTACATCATACAGCAGTCCAAGATTAAGAAGACAAGTAATGCAAGCAGATAAGTCGCTTACTCGGATCTGTTTCTTCCTGTTTTGCTGCATCATATTGTGTCTTCTCCTGTTTTGAAAGACTTGGCTATTTCGCCAGGATGCATACTTTCTGACTGTATAGCCTCTTCGCAAAGAGATCCGCCCCGAAAGAGTCGAGTAATGTTGTTCCTCTTGGCGCTGGGATGTACTACTATATACTACGTATTATAATGTGTACATGACTTTACCAACAGTACTATAATAATGCGTCTTCCATTTTGTTAATTAACATGATCTAGTCTAGAGTTATAAGATGTAAATGCATCTACCGTTAGATTTAAGTCACGATATTTAATACAAATACCTGATTTGTACCTGCATTTTACATGCTTATGCAAGGATCTGAAATCAGGTAGGACTAAAAAAAAGTTTAATTTATTTTTTAAATAGAAAAAATTAAACGATTTATTGAAAAAAATAAAATAAAAATGCAAACATCAATAATTTGCAAATACTGTAGTTTTCCTGACATTTTAATAGATTTTTATTTGCAAAAATGAAAGACAATAATTTTCATAAAACAATTAATTTAACCTAGCATAAAATTAATTAAAAACAGCAAACATATATATATTGACTTGCTTCACATAAATAACATTCAAATACTGATATTTTGTGTAGTTTGAGAAAACTATGTGAGTGTCTAGTTCGATTCTTCTTTCAATTTCTATATACTTATGTCGTGACTCGTTTGCATCAATCGATAATGATTTTAAAAATATAACTTGCTATTGAGTTCGAGAAACAAATAAGAAACATTTTTTTAAAACCCTGGCTCATTGGTTTTTTTAGGGATAAAAAATGCAATCGGTCGGTTCAATTTGGAACGGTTCGATTGCGGCTTCAAAGGAGGCTAGTTAACGCGACGGAGGATCAACGGAGCAGAATGGAGAGCGTGGTGGAGCTCGGAAGAAGCTCCAGAAAATGGAAACAGGTAGTGGAAGAGATAGTGAGAATAGAGAAGAAGATATTCCCAAAGCACGAATCGCTGGCCAAATCGCTTGATGAAGAATTGAAGAAGCGGAACAGTGGATTATTATATTACGATATCGATGGTGATGTTGCCGGCTACGTTATGTATTCTTGGCCTTCGTCTCTTTCTGCTTCCATCACTAAGCTTGCAGGTATGCTTTAGCTTCAGATTTGTTGATTTTTAGTGTTTGTGAATTTTTGTACCTGCAGATTTATGTGCTGAATTTTTCTTAGGGTTTGGTTAAACAATGAAATTTAATGAGTACTTGGTTAAACAACTGTAGTGAAGGAATGTGATATGATCCTATTGTTTCCTGCACTTATTATCCGGATTACCTAGCAGCTGTTGTATTATATTTGTGTGCGTTTGTAAGTGATTCTAAATTTGATAGTTTGAACTAGTGAAGGAGAACTATAGACGGAAAGGAGTGGGGGAGGCATTAATGAAGGCTGCGATAGAGAAATGCTTATCTCGTAAGGTGCAATGTGTGTCTCTTCATGTGGATCCGTTGCGGACGCCGGCTGTGGCGCTTTACAAAAAGTATGGATTTGAAGTTGATGCTTTGGTGCAAGGATATTACTCTTCAGATCGAGATGCGTATAGGATGCACTTGCAAGTTAATGCGGATGTTGAGTGATTTATCTAGTCGCTGAATGCGGACTAGTAGACAGTTGTGCTTCTTGAAGTTCAGGTTTGTAGACATGATATTCCTGAAGAGTTGAGTTTCGTCTCTGATGTAGCAACCTGTGCTTTGATGTTTACCATAGATTGCTTATGTTTTTTTTTTCTCTCTCTCTTTTCTAAAATTGTAAAAAAAAAGTTATGTTTGAAAGTATTTAGTTGTTATATGTTTGCATAATGTGTCATTACAGGCATTTATGCAGCTGTTTGCCATTTAAAAAATCATGCTTTTACTATAATGGCTTGAATCATGGTTTGATACTTGCTCAGTTGATACCTAGATACATCTACTTTCGTAGATATAACTCGTATATGCTATGCATATAACCTTTTAGTGTCGCTAGTTATTCACTGGGATATATAAATGAGAAGACACGAAGATGTTAACCATGAATATGATGAATAAGGAGCTGGAGAGTGGAGACGATGTATATCTGAGTTTTCAATTATGTAAATATGCTCTGATATACTTTATGTTACAAAAATAATCTCATCATTTAGTTCCTTCAACCAAGTTGAAATTAAATGAGAACTAACTTGTACATATTATCTCATAAGTGTACATAGCAAAGTTGATGACATGAATGAATACTTGGCAGCACAGCTCAGCCGCACCGGAGGACGGCCAGGAACTCAGGAAGACACACTCTATCTGCCTCTTAACAAAGCCTTCTCTGCTGTATCCATTTCCTCCAAAATCCTCACCCTGCGCTTTGCTGGAATGGGCGCAGTCGGTCCAAAGCTAATATAATGCCCGGAAACAGCATTCAGAGCAGAATAAATATCGCGGAAAGATGCTCTTCCTAGCAGCTGTTTCTCCCTGCGGTACTTTGCCACCCAAGAATTAGAAGCATTGCGTAGCTCAGTAACTTTCTCAGCCACATCAGGATCATTTTTGTCAAGCGTAATGGTTGATCTGACTTTATTGATCACCTCCGCGGTCTCTTTGACATATTCATCATCAGTGGCTGCCAATGACGGGGTGATTGGGAGTAGAAGAGCAGTAGTAAACACAGCAGCTGCAAGGTTTCTTCGGCCTAGTGTCAAATGTTGGTACTCAGAGTTATGTGAAATGCCTGTTGACGATGGTGGGGTTAGTCTGGACTTGATGGTGGTTATCTTGGGATGGGGATGAGTTGAGTTAGTGGGAGTGATGAGAGCTGGTGATGAGGCCATTGCCATTGCCATTGCTTGCAGTTGTGGCATTAGAATGTAACAAATGGATTAATTGATTGACGATGATGGTGTCCATCAGATGTTATACTCTTATCTTCTTATCCTATGTGAGGTTTAGATTTCTTGGACGAGAGGAGACCCAATCAGCAGGGCTTGGATTTTCTATAGATAACATTTGTGAAAGGTATAGGCCACGTAACCATTTATAGGAAATTCCTGAAAGACGGAGACACCGGCCTTTTTATTACAAAGTAAAAATCTACTCATTTGAGCAGTATCTGACCCACAGCAGCCCTTCATGTGGTTTCCCATAAGTCATACTTGGGAAGTGGGGAATTGAGATGATGACGATGTAGCTAAAGAGCTATTGCACGCCGCTTAATCTAGCCCAGTCTACGAATTGCATGCCCCCATAAACATTATTGGCAAAACGGATGCCTATGGTGAATGCCATTGAAACTGGTGGAACCTTCTTTGCCAATGGAGAAGCTTCGACAAGATACTCTAGAGCATTGACAATCTGGTACCGAGTGTTAGAAGAGACTGCTAGGAAAACACCTGTGCATGACACCATGTTAAGTTATCAGTTTGTAAGTATAATATTGGAATACAATATCTTCCATTTTCAAGGATGGATTAACACAGTTGTATGATATCAGTACTAAAGATTTTACGATTAGTTACCCCAAAGCGCTGCGCTTTTAATAAGTGGTGGAACAGGAACGTTTTCCTCTGATTTGTTCATGTTCCTGTTTTCATTCGCAGAAACAATTAGATATGAATGGCAAGAAATATTAACTGAGCTGCCAACGAACAATTCACATATAGATTCATCTCAAAAGTGACTGGGTGCTCAATCGTCTAGACTTGGATTTCACACATGCTTTCATGCATCTGAAAGGTAGCAAAAGGCAATCTAAAAACGAATCCAGTCAGAAGTGTTGGCCATACCGCTTGGCAGTCATGAGGGCGTTCGCAATTCCCTGACCAATTATTCCACATCCAAAGCCAACGGATCCATATAATATACCCTGAATTAAGAAATCAATAGAACTCAATACTATCAACAAAATAAAAGTAGCCATACCCTTTAGCGACCAGTCAACTATAAAAAACATTGTCTATGAATTGGAAGCATACTTTGTAGAAGTAAGAAGCCAGCCGTTGCCTAGCTGAGAATCGACACCCTGGCTTCTCAGCTTCAAAAACACTGCAACACACTTTCATCACTATTATAACATATTTCACATATACACAATAACACAAGTGGGGCACTGTCTATTTACAGCACAGAGAAGAGTGTTCAACGGAGATAGAATGAATACCTGCTAGGAAGAGCCGCAGTGGCACCTTGGAAGCGACCATACAAACCACTAGATAGTGTTGGTTTCCCAAAGCGGACATATGGTGCTAACATGCCTACCAAAGCAACATCAACTACTAAACCAACCAAAAGATCCGCCATGTATAACTCAAACTCCGCCCAAAAATCCTTTCCCCTTTTTTGTACTTCTGCAAATGTTGCACAACATGAATCGATAACCACCTGCATTTACAATTTCCCATAACTTGATCAATGACAAACTTCACCGATATAAGAAGCAACTTAGTTCAGACATTCAGTGCAGAATGCAGTTTAAAAGCGCTAGTCACAAGTCTTTTAGGCTAAATGAAATGAAACTATGGAAATGAATTAAATACAAAAACACACCTCGGTACCAACTTTGAAAAGAAATGAAGGATCGGCCAGCATTCTGTCACGCAGCAAGGAACAGTGCTTCATCCCAAACCTTAGCCACGCAGAGCCCTGCAAACAACTAAATGCATCAACTCTGCAAAATGTAAACCAAGCAAAACTTTCTCAAAATTAATAATCATAAGTCTCGCATCACTTAAACTAGCAAATCTATCAATGCATGAAACCCGGGAATAAATACTACGAGCTACGATATGTTAAAGAAATTTAGGGACCTGAAGTTCCAAATATCTTTCAAGAATCAATTTCCTAATTCCAGTAGTTTTCGCAGCCTCCAGCATATCGCCAGGAAGAGTCACATTCCTCTCTTCCGCCAGTCTCACCACCTCCCCAAATTTCAAAACTGGTCCAAACTCCTTCTCCTCTCCATCTCCATCTTCATCACCACCACCACCACCACCTCCTCCGCCGCCATCGTTCCCTCCAGTACTATCGTCCAGAAAGGCAGAAACTTTGGACTCTTCCGCACTTCTAATGACGAACAACGCACTACTCCTCACTTTACGCCACTCGCTGAACGACGATGAGATGGCCAATTTGACGCAATCGGAAGCATTGAAATTCATCACTTCCAGATTCCGATTGCGAAAGCAATGTCCTTTATTACAGTAGACATTACTTGGATTTGAAGAAAACGCCGTCGACATTTCCAGCCTACAAATCGCCGACATTTTCGAATGGACTACGCTTCACCAAAAAGTACCGCTTATCGAAAACTTGGGCTGCTCCGGAAAGGAATTGGATTCAGCAAGTGATCGGTGAGAGGAGGATTCCGGTGACACGTAGGCGGCGGAGAGTGGCTGAGAAGTGAGTGTGCTGCTGCGGCGGCAAGTTTTTTATTCAGGAGAAAAAATGTACTCCGTATAATGAATTAGGTTTTCACACTTCAAACAGATGATGAAGAAGAAAAATAATCAAACGGTGTCGTTCCATATCGAATTGGTGCGTTGGGTCGAATTGAATTGCGAACCGGTCCATATTGATAATGTTGCTGTTTTGTTAATTGTAATTATTACTAAGATGATATTAATCATGCTTTGATTACAATCTTACCACAACCAACTAACTACCTTACAGGTGTCTAATCCAACAGTCCAGATTTGAGATTACCATCCCAAACACCTTCTTACACTCTCATTCATTCATATACATCATTTCGGCAATAAAAAAAAAATTGAGATTATTTTCGGTGCTTGTAAGATTCCGAGGATACGGTGTTTTTTATGGTTGTCTGGCGGACAAGAAGAAGGTGATGCAATGGAGTAAGCCTTTGGCTTGGGATGTGTTCAAGGTGCGGATACGAAGACTGAGATATGGTTCTGTTATGTGCCGATTTGTTCAAGGTGCTGTTCTTAAATCGTACAACTGAAAAACTCACTTGTCAATAAGTACATATTAGTTTCAGTTTCCGGAATGGTGTTTCAAGTCAGTAGAATTTGCGTCCTTTTAGCTTAATGGCAATCACTGTTTTGTATAATAATCTCAGAATCACATACGCATTTATGCTATATATAAAATGATGCAAATAAGGGGAACTGAATATTACAAACAGACCATGTTCATTTCTCAACCTTGTCGATTGCAGATCAGGCTTCTTCAAATAGAAAGATGTTACGGTCCGAACTTCTGGGCCCATATAAATCAACAGTCCACAACAGGCTGTGTTACTTACTAGTTACTACATTTGATTTGATCAGATGTTTATCGGATGTTAGATAACTACAAACAAACCAACGATTGTCTGCGTAGATTGCGGTGCTGTCGTCTGTGATGCCAGCTATAGTCCTCTACTGAAGGCTTCAATGGTAGCGCAAAGATGTGGTTGTATCAACTTGTGTCCATTGTCTGCATCAGAGCCAACAAAAAAAAAAAAAAAAAAAAGGTAAGATTATAACCGATTTCCGGGCATAAAGATTGTATGTGAAATCAAAACAATATTCCAAGACTACTCTTCGGGTCTGGTAAATAGGGAGTTGGATGAGTAAACTTAAATACAAATTGACACTTACTGGAATATAACTTCAGCTCCTGCAGAACGAGATCTTACAACACAGGCGCAGTTGTTCCGTCATCTACACCAGCTCAAGCCGCTAAAAGAAAATCATGTTATAAATTCCCACTTGTGCACCGTCCTGACCCCAAAACAAGCAAACTGGAGTCTGAGCTTGGCAAAAAAACATCTTACATCAAGTGTTAGTTCTCAAAATCAAGAACTACACTGATAGTTGGTAGACAGCTGGTAGAAATATGACATTGGAAGGTGATCTACACTGATAGTTAATTAACTGACCACCATCAGAAATTTCTCAGATAAGACACAAGTGACCCATCAGTTTTCTGACCATCTTCTCTTCCTTTTGAAGTCTTTGGGGCCAACAAGATACTCAGATATTGTTTTCATTTCCACGTTATCCACCTTCTTCAAATTGTTAATCAATGACCTATAGACAGAAATGGAAGGACGAACTCCCCTGACCTTCATCTCTTTAAGCAACCTTACAGGCTCTTCAGCATTTCCCAAACACCCAAAGCTCTCGATAAGAGTCGTGTACGTTCTTAAATCAGGTTCAAGCCCATTTTCTGTCATCTCCTTCACATATTTTAAGCAAAGATTTAACCTTCCAACCTTTTTTAGACTGTTGATTGGAGTGTTAAAAGAAATAAGATCAGGCGCAATTCCACCCTCTTTCATGCAGGAAAACTCAACAAGCATTTCATCCACACGTCCAGTGCGTCCTAATATTCCTAACACAGTATTGTAAGTAACTAAATCCATTTTACACGTCAAACTCTTCATATTATGATAAATCAGTAGAGCTTTATCCACCTGTCCACATCCGGCAAGCAAGTATATGATCCTATTCAAATACGCAACTCCTGCCGGAGGTGCCAACTCAGATAAATACCAAACAAATTCAACTATAGACACGCTATTATCACTTCGCTTCATCAAAGCTTTCGCAGTATTGACATGTGAAGTTGAGTCCACTAAGTAAGATGCTAACATACCTTTGATATTTTGAAACAACAAGTTCACATCATTTGCATCACAAGCCGCCAATAAAAGTACACTCTATACATTTTGACTCAAACTGAGTCGACTATCACGCAAAACTCTCAATAACCAAGCCAGAACAGTAAAGTTGCCATCTTTGCAAAAAAAAAAAATCAGCATAAATAGATTCAACCTGCTCGTACGCATCAGGATCGGTACTTATTTCAGACAGAAGTTTATTCAAAGCTTCGCAGTGCACTTCATCATCTCTTCGCAAATCCTTAGATATGTTTTCACTCGTCTCTGTAGCATAATTCGAGACACAATTTAAATGCAACACATCATTCAAAACATTGAAAATTTAATAAAAAAAATACTTCAAATTTAGCTTTTCCGCATACTTTGCAATTCAAAACTTGCACAAGCCTCCTCAACCGACACTACCAGCAGTGAAATAATTTCCGACAATCCCTACAGCCTTCACAAATTTTAACAAACCTGGCAATGCCTCGGAATTCGGAAATACACAGGAGCAGCTATCATGCTCTCAATTAAAGCAGCAGCCAACTTCTCAAAAATCCTAACTCTATCGTAAACCTGCTTAACATGTTCTGAGAGCCGTCGTAGGGTCCCAATTGGCCGAATTGCCGAATTAGGGTTTACCAATTGAAATCCTGATTCTGGCTCAATCGAATTTGGTAGAGCGAGATTGAACGCTCGTTGTCGTTTCGAAACAAAGCAAGGGCTTATAAATGGTTTAGGACATGAGGAACGGGTCATGATGTCCAACCCGACTCGGGATTTGTCAGTCCCAAGACTCAGTAAACGGCGCCGTTTGAGACACGAATACAGAACATGCAGGTCAACGACTCAGCGTTGACTTGTACAAATGGAAGAGACGGAAACTGAAGGAACATGTAATACAAACATTTACCAAATTTCACACTCTTCACAGTTCAAAATTGGAGTTTCAATTCTGAGCATCATTTTCGTCATCAACCTCTTCTTTATCTACAAAGCTCAAAGCTTGATCGGATTCCGATCAAATCCGCCACTATAGGACTCTCACTTACACATCTAACAGTCCTTATTTTCCTTAACACATCCCTCATTTGGTATACGCTCACCGTTGACTTTAAGTTTGACTCCTCCTCTTCCCCGTCATCGAACCACCACATTACCTTCAGCCTCCTTTAACACCCTTCAACCCATTCCTCTCCCCAGTATTTCCACAATCAATTGGAGTCTTGAACGGAGCAGGGGAATGGGACTCGATCGATGTACTCAAGCGTTTGATATCTCCAGGCTGCTCTACTTCCAATCCTCCGCCGCTATCAAATGCCGCGTTGTTAAACATTCGGACATCGCTTGGACACAACTTGATTTACAAAGACTTGATTTATTAAAAAGCTGATGAAAGATTTGGAAGAAACAGATGATTGATTGAAGAAGATGATGGTTGAGTGTGTGAATCATTACCGTTGCGTTTGAGATTGAATCGCAACGGCTCCTCATTACGTCGAAGCCCATTGAAGTACGCATTAGCTCAAATACCAACCCATGGGCCCGGCCCATCTCTAGTGTCCATTTTCAGTTTTTCATTCAAATCCTAATTTGATTAACACAAAGCGTAACAGAGCTAACAACATTCAGAGGACTAGAGTTGCCACATTTTAAACAAAGACCAAAACTTTAAGGTCTCTGAGAATGTTCATTTCATGCTTTTGAGTTGTTTGTTGTTGCAGCATCATGATACAAACAAATTCACGCACAAACACCAGAAACCACTATACAAAACATCACATTACAAAAACAAGCAACAGCTCATTCTCATCCATATGTGCATCATCCATCAACACTGGCCTCATTTCAGCTCAAGCGCTTCATTCATTAAAAAAAGATTGAATCTTTTTCTTCAATTCTGGCCCCAGCAATTCAAGTACATAACTTGTCTCAAAGAATCCTCCGTTTTCTGCTGATCATTTCCACCTTTCATCATCGTCATTCCTCCAGCTAAAGGACGTGGATCCGAGCTTGTAGTTGAGTATTTCTTGTTGGCGTGATGAAGTGATCGCAACCCAGATGAGAATTTGTGGGTTTTGTCTGTGTGGGTGTTGACTATTGCAACACTTGCTGCCATCCATAATCTGTTTAAATAACTCATTTTGGGAAAATGGGATTTCTGGGTTTGTTAGGTTTCGAAGGAAAGATTGAATCTTTGGGAGATTTGGTGAGTTTGGGATCAAAGGGCTTCTGGGTTTGTTAGGATTTGTGGAGATTGAATCTTTGTTGATTTTGGAGAATGGGTCAGTGTGTGTGAATTTTATAGGGGTGTGGAGATTGGGGAGTGTAACTGGTTTTGTTTGAAAAACTAGGGGCTGAATGAGTGGTATTGGGATTATAATAAAATGGTTTTGGATTATGGAGAGTTATGATGGAGATTAGATAGGCCACTAAGATGGGGTAATTCAGTGATGAAAATTGTTTTTATGTTAAATTTAAATTTAAAATTTTGTATTTTATTTTGTATTTTTAATTTTACTTTAGTTGGAATGATTTAGTTAGGTATAGGAATTTAGTTAGTTGTTGTTGATAAATGTTTGATTGATAAATGTATGAATTTAGCTAGATGTTGTTGGTAAATGTATGATTTGTTAGTTAGATATTTAGTTGGAATGATTTAGTTAGGTGATAAGGATTTAGTTACATGTTGTTGGTAAATATATAAATTTAGTTAGATGTTGTTGGTAAATCTATGATTTCTTAGTTAGATATTCTTTTATATAGATAGATATGAGTGAGTAGTGGTCGGATCATCAAATCGAAATATTTATGAAAATGTCATTTGATCGGATTTTAATCACACGGACCCAGTCCGGTCCATTAAAAATTAAAAATTTAATAAATTTACACACAATACACGAGTGCAGCCTGACCCAAAATTTAAAAATTTTATTTTACACAGATCACACGATTATTGAATCACACACGTATTGATCAGTACGATTGCGTATTCGGGACGAGGGACGGTACGCTAGTATATTATAAAAGATGGATGAGGTGAAAAGGATTTTGATCCGGTGCACCCACACCATTAGGTGCACCGAAACTTCTCTCCTATTTTCGGATGCTTTCGGCTCAAAATTTGAATTTGACATAAATTAGAGAATTGTAGCTCGTTGAATCAGCTTTCCAACGATATATAGAGAGTTTTCAACGGAAAAATTATGGGTTCACAACATGCCCCCTAAGCAAAAAAAAATATATTTGTTTGTTCGGTGGAGCCATTAAGTGCAACAAAACTTCTCTCCTATTTTCTGATGTCTTCGGCTCAGAATCTGAATTCGATGTAAACTAGTGAATTGTACGTGATTCAAAGAGATACAATTATCTAGTTTACGTCAAATTCAAATTTTAAACCGAATACATCCGAAAATAAGAGAAAAATTTTGATACACCTAGTGGTGTGGATGCACCGGATCCGATTCCGAAAAGGAAGACAACAAAACAACATTTATCAGCGTCGCCCTAAATATGACATCGTTACGATGTAGCTCCACGCACGGGGCACGCAATTCCCTGACCACGACACAAGGCAAAGAACATATCTATATATATAAAAAGCTTCATGTCCATAACCACACATATTAAAAAAGAAATAAGACAAAAATATTAAAAACTTCTCATTTCATTACTAAAAAAATTGGAGAATAAGACAAAAAATTAATAGGATAAAAAAGTAACAAGACAAAAATATTAAAAAATTAAAAAATAGAAATTCATATATACAAATTAAAATTTTGAAATTGTGTGGGATGCATCGAGATATTTGAATGGAATCGAATGGAGACATCAGAATAAAAATACCTTAAAAATTAAAAAATAAAATTAAAATGTTGAGAATAATATTGAAAATCAAACAGATATATAAAAACATACTCCCTCCGTCCCATTATTATCTTCCTATTTGGTAGTTATCACGGTTTTTAAGAAAAATTATGTTATGTGAGATAAAAGTAGGAAAGAGAATGAGTGAAAAGTGAATAGATTGGAAAGAGAGTGTAAATGTGAGAGAGAAAACTTTTCATTTTAGGAAATGAGAAGAAAATTTTGGGACGTCAAAAAAGAAAATGAGAAGAAAATTATGGGACGGAGGGAGTACAAAAGTACATATGGTGTTGACAAGACTGTTTTTTGCCAAAACTGCTTGGTCCGCTCATGATTTCGTTGACCTAAAGGATGATGCAACAAAAAGCAACTCTGAGTTATACCCATGCAGAAAAGTACCAAATAAAGTTTTGAGAGAATACATTATGATTTTTGAAATGTTTTTGGAAATTATAAAGGCTGTATGCGATTATGCAGATGAAAGAATTGGAAATATTATTGATAAATAATATAAATGAAACAATAATGAAATTGTTATTGTTGTAACAATGGTCGATTTTAGCATTGTTGTGAAAATCGATTCGTCCTGTGAAGTTACTTGTTGAAGGATTTGGTGGTTAAAATAGTAGAATGATGCGCATGTTTGATGTTTATTCCTTAGTCAAAGATCTATTAAGTTGTATTTCAGACTGTTGTATATCTAAACTCTTCAAATTAATTATTATTATAAATACCTTGAAAAATAGGATTCAAATTTACTGAAATATATTTAGGAAGTGAGAGAGTAGGAGAATGTGTAGGAATAAGATCTGGTGCATCTACATTAATAGGTGCACATAAACTTCTCTCATGTTTTTGAATGTTTTCGGCTCAGAATCTGAATTCGACGTAAACTAAAGAATTGTAGCTCTTTAAATAATCTTTCTAATGATATATATGACGTTTTTAACAGAAAAGTTATGTGTTCTTAACAACCCCCTAAGCAGAAAAGGGTCTATATGTTTGTTCGGTGCAGCCACTAGCAACACAAAAATTTCTTTCCTGATTTTGGATGTCTTTGTCTCAGAATCTGAATTCGACGTAAACTAGAGAATTGTAGCTTATTTAAATATCTACAATTCTCTAGTTTACGTTGAGTTCAGACTCTGAGCCGAAGGCATTCGAAAATAGGAGCGAAGTTTCCGTGCACCTAATAGTATAGAAGTGATGGAACGTATTTATACGATCCATCAAGCCATTAATTCCCATAAATTACTTATATTTTTGTGATAAAATAATACTTTTTAGTAGTGTTTTACATCACAGGTGTATCTAGAGTATTTGGAAAGAAATTGGATTAGAACGGCCATTTTATGGAGTATTCTACCGAAAAGGCAGATTTGACCATCGCTGCTTCACAAGCTTTATAGGAATTCATTATTTGTCCGATTGAAACAATCTTTATGGCGTTGGAAAGCTGACTCAAAGAGATAAAAATCTCTAGTTTGCGCCAATTTCAAATTCTGAGGCTAAGACATTCAAAAATGAGCTAGAAGTTGAAAGTTAGTGCAGTTGCGGAAAACAACATCAGTTTAGCACGTGACCGGGCTATAATTTAGGTACACGGAACACAACAATTGAAGGTAGGCGGACAAAATTCCTGAGGGTCTGCGTAGGCATCTGGGCCCAGCCCAACTTCAAACCGAGAACACAACAATTGAAGAAATGAATTAAACACAGCAGCGCGCAGATCAGAAGAAAGGAACGGAGAGTCGACGGCACACATCGAGAAAAGGAGCAGTTGCACGTGATACGAGGTGCTGCAGTTTTTGCAAAATTCAAGACTTCCAGCTTTTTGAGTATAAAAAGGCCACTACTAATCGCACCCCCCACCCCCACACCCCCCACGGGTCCCATAACGAAATGGACCTAAATACCCCACACCCCCCTTACCCACACCCCCCAATTATTAATTGAATTATATATTGTACATTTTTGTGTATAAATTATATTGTACATTCAATTATACATTGTTTATTGTACATTTAATTCAATTATATATTGTTAAAAAAAATATTGAGTATATGTGTATAGGCAACGGTTTAAGCAACAACCGTTGCATATTAATCTGTATAGGCAACGGTTTTAGAGAACCGTTGCGTAA
>JAWWMW010001935.1:258412-273985 GCA_035048345.1 Echeveria elegans
TCAGGCCACTGGAACACATCTCTCAAGGCTCGCATTGTGCATGCGCACCCCTCTCCTCTATGTAAGAACATGATCTCTTGATGGTCCATGTTCCCACTATAACTGAGTGTACCCAAAAACTCGGATGTGTCTTGCACATCAGCATCACTAAATATATTCAATAATCCGGGTCATCCACTCGCTACTAGCATTGCTCTGACTTTATCCCAAATGTTACTCTTGACCAAGACTGTCGGGTCAACCCATAATGGGTTGTAGTGTTGTCGTCTAAGGAATCCTTCTACTAGTTCCAATCTCTCATCCTCGGTCAATTGTGGTGCTTGTTCTGGTTCCTCAACAAATCGCCTACTTCGACGGCTTCCTTCTCCTCTGCTCATTTTCGAAAAGTGCTGCGAATCAGTGTCTTACACGGAGTCCTCTCCAATTTCCTAAGGTGTCTTAACCAATTTTCGCAATATTCCTTAGACTCCGCGTATAAAACCTTTGCTGATTTCGCGTACCTCTACAACTTTGATTCCGTCCAGATCTCGACCAAAACCCTTCAATTACCTTCAATTCAGTAACCTCAACCCCAAGAACACACCACGAACTTCAATTTATCCCAATTCTCCGAATCCAACCAAAATAAACCACCCCACACTATCAATTCTTCCCAGTCAATTCGAACCTTAAAACCCACTAATCGTACTCACCTTGATGCTTCTTTGCGGATCTGTTATCACTTGCGGCGTACGGACTAATTGATGGATTTTGGTGAGGGGATGTTGGCTGCGGCGTGCAAAGTCGTGTTTGAAAAAGAAAACAGACTTGTGTTTGTGTTCTGAGCTGATCCCAAATTTCTGAATTGCAACGCTACGCGGTGTGTGAATCAATTTGGTACCCGGTGTCTACTGAGTTTTTCTTTAATTCATTGGACACCGTCTTGGATTCCGCGTAAGACTCGATTTCTGTCGCATTTCATAAGTACGCGGAGTCGACACCCATTACCTACACGGATTCCTACTGAATTACCGAAAGTCCTTCCGACTCCACGTATAAAAAATATCAAGACTTCGCGTATCTCTCTGTTTCCAATCCTGAAAAAATCTTCAAATATCACTAGAATTAAAACTAAAATAAACTAAAACAAACATGTGTTGGACTCAAATTACCTACTCGGGCTGCCTCCCGAGGAGCGCACTTGTTTAACGTCGTTGGCTCGACGGTTGCTTCGTTTAATCCTCCATTGTTGGCTCGGCCAACTCAAATTCTTCTTCAGTAGGCACCATTGCTCCATAGTATATCTTGACTCTCTGTCAATTCACTATGAACTTCTCCCCTGTGTTTTCCTTCTTGATTTCTATGGCTCCATTGTTGAAGACTCTAGTGATTGTATATGGACCTGTCCAACGAGAACGAAGTTTTTCGGGCATTAGTTTCAAACGTGATGAAAATAACAATACCTGCTGCCCTACATCGAATGAACATCGAAGGATGTATTTGTCATGGTACATCTTTGTTCGCGCTTTATAGTCTAATTGACTCTCGTAAGCCTCTAAGCGCAACTCCTCTAGTTCATTCAGCTCCAATTTCCTAGTTCTAGAAGTTGTTTCCCCGGTCTCCATTTCTATACTTGTATAGCTCATCCCATAAAATGCTATGATCCTCTATACAGGGCTTTATCCATGTCAGCTTTCTGATTGAATTTAGCTATTAAGACACTCCTTTCGATTTCTGAAAAATTTCAGACCTTCCATCGGATTCCATGACTCCCTGAGCACTGTCTTGAAGGCTGGTTTGTTATAAACTTGATTACAAACTAGCTTGACCACCAGTGAGTTTTTGAATTCCTTTCCTGCTTCCTTTAGATCTTCTTGAGTAAATTTAAAATCTAGTTTGCAATTCCTCGGCAACGACACCAAAATTTGACACGTGTCGTCGTACGCGTAAAATTAATTTATTTTTCCTACAAGCAACTAGTGTAGCGGCAAACAGAGTCGATCCCACGAGGAATTGGCTAGTGAAATGTGTTTCTTGTAAACAACTAAAAACTGGGAGGGGGTTGGTGATAATTATTTGGAGCTGATATGAACTTTCCAGAGAAGTTTGACAAAACATTTGACGTTCGAAGGATTTTATCATATGGTTGCATCAAAATAGTGGAGGTTGGCTACTCGCAATCTTAAGGAATAATGAGTAGCTCAGTCACGCAAAAGAAAAGATTCTGGCATCATAATTCCTATGCGTATTATTACGATTCTGGCTTGATGAAATTATTGAGTATTTGCCTATGATTTATCTTGTGATATTTGGATTATATAGTTACCTTATTTGATATATATTTTGCCTTAAAAATAAGTAGAACAACTAGGGATTGAACATTGATAAAACTGCAATTTAAATCTCAAACTTCTCAATTTTGCCCATTTAAATCTTCAACTCAGTTTTGCCCATTTAAATCATCAATTTTTTAGTTGACTTTTAAAAAAATCTTAAGTTTATGTTGACTTTGCTATTATAGGCCTAAAGCCTAAAGTCTAAATGCTCAACTGATGCCTAAAATGACAAAGTTAACATAAACTTTAGATTTTTTTGAAAGTCAACTAAGAAGTAGAGGATTTAAATGGGCAAAATTGAGTTGGAGATTTAAATGGGCAAAATTAAGAAGGTGGGGATTTAAATGGCATTATTCCCATTGAGCATTAATGTTTCCTCATTAATTTAACTCGCTTGATTCTTTATGCTATTTTGCCGTAAAAATTTTATTTACGTTTACCAGGTGTAGAACGACATTAGAAGCCACATGACATTACCTTTGTCAGAATGTGTTAGAGTTATGGGATGATAGAAATTGCATGATTTATATTGATGATAAACAGTAAGTTACAGGTAGTTGTCTTGAACCGCGTTTGATCGTCTTATTATTAATATCTCTGTATTTGTATTCTACTTTGTGTTAACAAATTTCTCACCAAATCCCCAAGTTTTTAGTTGTTTACAGGAAACACATTTCACTAGTCAATTCCTCATGGGATTGATCTTGCTTTCTGCTGCACTAGTTGCTTGTAGGAAAAATAAATTAATTTGACACGCACGACGATGCATATCAGCGTCCAACAAAGAGTAATCGATTTAAGGAAAGTAACTTGAAGCAGTAATCACAAAGCAAAACATCTCTTAAGACCAGTGCATAGAGAGAGAAAAACGAAGCGTTTCATACAACTTGGTCTTCATCATCAACAAGTTTAACCCATAGCTCTAGTATCTTACTACTTCCATCCCATAATATTCCTTACACTTCTCGTTTTGAAACGTCCTAAAATATACGCTACAACAAATAAAATAAGTTTGCATAAATAGTAAAATAAAATACTAAATAAAACTCTAGATAAATTAGAATCCTAAAAGCCCATATAGATTAATAAACTCGTCAGCATCAGCAGCCCTCTAAGCAAGAGTCATTGCCGATAAAAATTATATCGGTGTTGTCAAAGATGGGTTGACCATTTATCAAGTCAACCCACATTTGATAAGGAGGGTTCAAATTAAAACCATATTAGGAAGAATCAATGGGTTTAGAGTGTGATGTTAAATGTAGGGTGACTTGTTTGACTATATTTTCAAAGTTGATTGTCACGCGTACGCCAACTCGGATGCCAACTCGGATGCTGATGGAACACTTCATTTGGCTTTTGGAATAGTCCGCCTTTGACAAAGGCCGGTTGTTTAAAAAGTGGCATATTTCACATGAAACTCAAACTCATGCATATTTAAAAGAGAAAACTCGAATTGGCAAATTGCAAAAAATTTCAAGGATAGGTAGGGCATATTTTTTTATTGCTCTTCATGGAGTAATAAGAAAAAAAAAAAAAAAAAAAAAAATTTACCAGCTGAGAAATGATGGAATGGGTTGTTGAAAGGAAAAAAGAAACTCTAAAGTTAAAATGATGCCACATTTACGAGATAAAATCTATTTTTGCTATTTTTACTTACTGCTCATTGCTCTCTTGCTATGTAGTTATGAAAAGCAAAATCCATTTTAAATTACTATTAGCTCTTTATTGTTAAGGGCAAGCGCACCAGTGTACAATGAGTCGGACTTTTTCTTACACCGATCGAAGGTCCAACCTATTATCCATAATTTGCAAAATACTTCAGTATAGACCATCCACTATTTATAAATAATATTTATATCATTATTAATTATTAAAATTTGCAATTATTCGAATTTAATAAATATATATATTATTTTATGTACAAATTTATATTTTTACTCAATGAGTTACATTTTAAAAATCAAATATTATAATTATCAAATATATATAATATTATTTTCATCATTTATAAATAAAAATATTTTTTAACTTTATCAATTATCTTAAAAAAATACTTATAAATATTTTTGAAATAAATTAATTTTATATAATTTTAAAATAATACAACAAAATACATTTAATATTATTATTATATTCATGGTTCGCACTATAAGTTGGGTCGTGGGAAGGTCCGAGTCTTCGATCGGGTGGACTAACTTTCAGTCCAACCCTACCGTTAGTCCATTGGTGTGCTGCGAAGACCCAAGTCCTGCCCCGAGTCTTAGTTCACTGGTGCATTTGCCCTTACAGAGAAACATCTGTAAGAATAGTGGGATAAAAAAAGACATAATTTCTCAACTTATTTTTCGTATTATTGCTATCCATGAATGTCCTCAATTACACATATAGCGACGAAAAATATAGAAATAAGCATAAATCGAAATAAGATAAAATCAGAAGACAAAATAGGAACAAACAAAAAAACAAAAAAACCTATTTGAATTCGGCCCACCTCATTAAAAATTAAACTTTTAAAATTTTAAAAATAAAAGTTAAACATTAGAATTTACACAATCCATATGGGTCCATTTATATTTACTCAGCACGACCATTAAAAATTAAACCATTTATATTTACTCAGCACGGCCATTAAAAAATAAAATTAAAAAATAAAAGTTAAAAATTCAAATGTACACAATCCACACAAGTCTGTTTATATGTACTCAGACCACACGGGCCCAGTCCAACCCATTAAAAATTAAAAGTTTTAAATTACACAGACTACACGATACCAAAAATTGATCGATCAAGTCCCGCCCCTATTTGACCGATTCGGTTACGCATCCGGGACGACGCATCCCAGTCGGAACAACGGACGGTATGCTAGTTTAATAACATAATAAGAAATAAAGGGTAGTCAATTCCAAAACTAAACCATTGCTTTTGATTCTGAATTACATTGAGAAATGATGTAGAAATACTCAACTTTTTTTTGTATCAGACCACAGTCCAAATGTATGTATTATTGAATCATTAATAACGACCTTAATTTAATTAAACTCCTGCTTCTTAAATCTAACGCCACGCGATAGTTGCTTTTCACTAAATTCACGAGATGTTGCAAAGTAATACTAATGGACCGATTTCTTTTTGGAAATATTAAAAAATAACTTCAGTTTTATTAATTTAATAATCGTCATCTGGTTCAAGAACAAAAACTAACCAATAGTAATAATAAACAAATCTCGGTTTTGTGAAATTATATTTTACAACCTATTTAAATTTAATTATGGTTTTTTAAATGTTAGCTTGATTAGATCTTTTTGACGGCAGACAATTCAGTTTAATATCGTGTTAATTAAATTATTGTGGGCATGCCTTTTTTTCCCGGAAATTGAAGCATTTAATTATCATGTTAAGAAGTGGTTGCTTCTGTCAGTGTATAAAGTTATGTAGTTGCATCAAAGATCAAACCCAAAATCACATTTGAGTTAAAAACAAAATAATTCGATCAAAATGAAGATATCTTGTGAACCTGCGTTCATCGCTCTACTTTTGCTCAGTGCCATTTCTTGTAACAAAAAAAATCCTATTTATAATTGATTCAATTTTCGTTGTTAGTTTATGGATTACATGATCATATTGTACTGAATTTATTGTGTTATAACCTGGATGCAGTTGAAGTAGTGTTGGCGGATTACGAACCACAATTGTTTGGATATCATAACAAATGCCGGTTTTCAACGAAAAAAAGAGCAAATCGGAACGGAAGATGCAATGACCTTTCATGCAAAGTGGCTTGCTTAAGTGAAAAAACATATTATCGTGGTAAATGTAGAGGATTATTTAGAAAGAGATGTGTTTGTTGTGTTCGTCTATGAATATCTTGTACCCGGTGATTTTACTTTTTTTCGATAGTGAATTATATCAGGTATATCATTCTCTGATGATTTTACTTAATTGACTTATTTTGTAATAAAGTTTCAAAAAATTAACGGTATATGTTCGTATAGGTTTTAATAGATCGAATATATATTTTCCCCTTTTTTCTTTCAAACAATTATTTTGTTTGCTTTACTAAAAAGTAGAGGGTTAATGTAAATCATGAACACTTCGTGTTTTGTTTAGTTTACCAATCAGGAAAGATCAACTAATTAATTATGATTGGAACAAGAAAGGAAAAATGTTGTTGCAATTCAAAATATAATTAAACTACTTTTCATAACCACATTCATCTTTTAATCCAAAAAATAATTCATAAATATTCTGTGTCAGGCTTGCACACGATCAACTTTACTTGTAATCTAAATTTAACACTCTGAGAGCACGTGAAACCTTGTGCTCATGTGTGACAATATTTTTGGATAAATGATCTTGGATCAAGGGGGAGATTCTGAGTCGTTGATTTTGTATGGCCCAGAGTCTGAGTCTGAACAGTCGCTCAGAATCTGAGTTCGTCGGAGTCTGAACAGTCGCTCAGAATCTGAGTCCTCCGTGACTGCCACGTCACTACCGATTTATGAGTCTTTATCAATTGGACGAAAATATTTAAAGCAATATCTTGGAATCATTATCTAGAAGGAATATTGGATATTAGCGCGATTTTATTTAATAAAGATATTGGTGGGATTTTTGGATATTGCTTAAATATATTTAAAAGCAACCTTTAAAAAGTTTATCAAGGAAGAGATCCCATGTTTTTAGAAAAGGCACGAAATTCAGTTTGCTTGGAGAGGAAGCAGTCATTCCATATAAATATGTATAAAGATCGTCTTCCTCAATTATCAACGTTATTAGAGCTTAAGTACAAATACCTTCAAACGTTGTGCACGATGAATTACGCCAAGTCCATATATTTTATTCAACAAAGACGTCGACAAGCCAAAGCTAAAATCCATACTGACGCCGTGCAACTGAGCTTATTTCCGACGTTCATCAATCACAAGAGGTGATAATCAAAGAACGACGTGCTGAAGAGATTCAGATCCTGAGCAGTGTTGAAGCAGGGGCAGAGAACACTAGCACAGAAGTGTTCAGACTGGGTCTGGACAGGTGGACATCAAGACTGAGTCTTGTATCAGGAACCTGAGGTTGTTTCTGATCTATTCACTAGAAATACTTAGCTCGAACATTACCTGATGTTGTAAGTGTTGTGTAAGTGATTTCTTATTAGTGAATTATTTCCACCGGGTTTGAGGAAAAGCCCCCCGGACTAAGCCTTAAAGGAGCCGAACCAGGTTACCAATTTCTGTGTCTTGTTTACTTTCTGTTACGTCTCACAATCTGAATGACTGTGCAGAATCTGAACAGATCACAATCTGAATCCTAAACTTAATTGAGCTAAGGGCTTGCAATTTCAGTGTGGTATGTTGTTATTTGTCTCATTTTACGTGGACATAATGATTCTTCTCCTTACAACTGCAGATGAAAGTATATTGATTGCTCTGAGCTTGAGGAGATTACGTGTGCTTGTTGTAGATGATATTCTCGTTGAAGTTGATGGCTAAAGAAGTCGCATGTGAACGATGATTAACTGAAGTTCAATGTACTAGTCAATTATATTGATTTTGAACTAAATATTATATACGAATGTAGGACAAAATTGATCATACTTGACCGAAAATTTTATTTGATTTTCGCAAGGATAAAACTTACAATTCCACACACATTCAATAAAGCAAGAAAACTATCCACGCATTTGATTAATTAAGCAACCTTATTACAGCACCACATGCATGATCAAATGATACAGATCAAATCTCTCTTTCCTTACATTTTGGAGCCAGCATTGATCAGCTCCCCAACCTTATTGAATATGATCAACTCCCAAATCCGAATGCACATCAAATCCTCAAATCACTCTTTAGTTAATTTTTGAGCACACTTTCCTGATCTCACCATCCGACCCAGTCTTAACATCAATCTTATTCATCTTCTCCATGGACTTAGCAAACTCCGCGTAGAAATTCAAAGATCCGTCGAGGAGTTGGGTAATGAATGCGCTGGAAGATGAGTCGGTCGTCAAGGCTGCATCGGACGTGAATAGACCTCGTCGTTTGAGTAAGAGTGTGTAGTAGCTTAGATCGAATGTCCTAAAGCTGCCAGGATCCATTTCTACAAAAGTTGTGTTGTCTGTGGGTGTTGTGCACTTTCTTGACCTTAGGTTGGCTGCATATTCGCTGTCTAGGGCAGGATCTTCGTCCCCTTGTCCGGTGAAGTTGTATAGACGGTTTGAGAATGAGCTGCAGTGGCCGATTCCAATGGTGTGAGCACCTACAAATGCAAAAATGTTATGAAACACTAGGTGTTTGTATTATTACAAACACGTCAATTAGAGAACACAAAACAAGATAAAAATATTATTCGAAAATACATACGACGTCAGATATATATATACTCTTTCGATCATATCTTAATACTTCTAGCAAACTTAATAATGATATTTTTTTTGAGAAGGTTGACTAATAAAACCTAAGACCAGACACGATCATCAAAGTGCATGTATTGAATGTACCTGAAAGCAATACAAGATCCTTAACGTCCAGACTCTTGTTGGCAAACATGGATTTCAAAGTGGAGAAGTTTCCAGTGGGAGGTGGGATAAATGTGATGGCTTCTGCCCCGCTAGAGACAGTTCCATCTCGTCGTCCTGTTGGTACGCTCCACGAGGGACCTCCCTATATATATATATGATAATAAATGGAAAAATTTTAGTCAAAAGAGACGGTATAAAAGTTTATATGTATGCACGTATTCTCATGCTTACCGTTGCTACAATAGCGTCTCGTGCAGCTAAGCTGAGTATATCCGCACAAGAGACAACACCGGGGCACTCAGCTTCAATCAGGGTCTTTATCCCATCGATGAAGCCAAAGCCTCGTAGTGTTAAGTTTGGAGGAGCGTCTCTCTCTACTTGTGCTGATGACGTTGCATTGATGAGCACCGATGCATCACAACCCTGATATCAATCAAAACAAAATGTCAGATTGTGAATAAAATGAGTACTCCTTGAGCAAAACTGAGTGTTGTGATACGAAATGAAGCACAAGGGCGCATACTCTAACAAAGCAGTCATGGAAGTGCATCCTAATAAGGGCTGCTGCCAAAGTTGGGACATTAGGTATGCGTTGCTTGACATAATCCAACACTATCTTTTCAGCCTTGGGACAGCTCTGGGCGTAAAAGTTCAAACTCAGTTGAGCCTGAGCAATCCCCACTAAGCCAAAAGCCAAAAATATCGCTACCGCCAACCCTAACCCTGATCCTCTTCCCATAATGTCTTCTTAACTCGGACAATCTCAATTCTAAGCTAATATTTTTCTATGGCCAAACTGTGACTTAATGACTCTTTGATACAACACTGCTCTCTCTCAGCGTGTAATTTATAGTGTGTTAACGATCATCTGGTGGCATAAATTACAGCATAAGAGATAAGACATGACTAAAATATATCAAAAAGTAGGTCATGTAGCAAAATGATTCAATATCTTTTCCTAATGTTAATGTGGATATTCCAACTAACACATGCTACTACATAGTTTATAAGAGAGTTCAGTAGACACCGACAATGAAGTTATTTTATTTAGGTTAGTTACGATTGTCTTAAAAGAGACAAATGAGGTAGAGCCCTAGCTAGTGTTGCAGAGCCGCCTGCTTTCTTTACTAATCTCACCATGTGAGATGTTGCTCATAATTTTCCTCTTAGAATTTTTGTGTAAATGGCTTGATAACACTTCGTTGCAGCATTTGTACATGTGTTTTTTAAGTTACAAGTACAACTTACAGCTCAAGGCATCAACTTTGTGATCAGTGATCCTTTTGTTCTTGGATTGTAATATATCTAATTAAACATTAATATGGCTTCTCTCTCTATATTGAAATTATTATTTACTGATTTCCAACCATTGAATGGGCTCTACTGGACTTCTTCATGAAAACAAAAGACTTGACGAGAGTCTTATTTTAGTGAATTTGTCCATGACAACTTACAACGTGGATCAGTCAAGACTATTATACTTTGGTAACCACTCCGAATTAGCAGATTATTGAAACGTATATACACATGCCTTCCGACCTCCTACCTTCTTTGTGTTAATCATCTATTGATAGTAACAAGCAACAATATCTCAAGTAGTTCTAAAAGATCATCTTTTCGAAATGAATTCATTTAGGGCGCTGGAAATAACAGAATTAGTTCCAGCCAGTTGACTTTGCATGCGCGAGCAGGCTCTAAATTTCCATCTAGCTCGGATGTACCAATCAAGTTAATCGGCTTATGTGATCGGTGGGCGGGGATTTTTTTCATACTTTAGGTATATAGATGTAATTTATAAAATTTTATAATTTGATTTTGTTAAACTATATTAGTGCCCTCAGTCTTAACATAAAATAAGGTTTAAATTAGATTCACATAACAACATACACACATTAACTTAGTAAGAGTAGTACATTACTACACTGAATACTCAATTTTCAGTATATTGTTATCAAGTATATATTGTCCATTTATTAAAACATAAATAATTTTACGGAATATTGATTTGAATTTGTGTGTTTTTAGTATTAGACCAACCAATATAATATTGCATTTGATTTAACTATTGTAATGGTTACACTCTTGATCATATTACTATAGAACTTGTGTTTGAGGCCCTAGACGTATCACCGTCTTTAGACTGGTGATGATCCGGTTCTTGTAGGATGCAAAAAATTATTCTTAAAAAGTTAACTGTTACAGATGAGCCTGAGTTATTTTTATATAAAGAAAATGTGATCAATATCATAATTAACCAGTACGAACTATGACTTTTATGAAGAAAAATAAAATGGATTATACTAGTGTACTTGATCATCATTATTATAAAAAAAATCAGTGCCCTGTAAATTTTTGTATCCGCAACTGTTGATCGTATATTAACTAAACGTGTTTTAATGACTCTTACCTTGTGACAGTCATACTAAACTATGAATGCAATATGGCACTTGTACAGTTGTGCTATTATTTTTGGACAATAGGGCAGAGGATTAGGTTAGGTTACTTTGATTAAGATTTCTTTACTTATAAAGTCGTCGCCAGCAAATAGAGGAGCAAGAAACAATTTTTGGCCATCTCGCTGAATCTGTCTATCTGTTAGCACGATGGGGATCTCTTGGTCCATATTCTTGTATTGAAATGAGAATCTTTAATTGAGAAATGAACCTTTTTACTTGGCGAACCGGAACCAGAAACAATCTTTTTAACCATAATGATCATATTTCAGGGTTTGAAACATAATTAACTTGAACACGTAATTAAAAACCTTGTCACTACAGATTTAATTGAACCTCGATGTTGCATATACTCCAATAAGTCTGCTGGATCTTTTTGTCTGAAAATTGCAATCGAAAATTCATCAAGAATTTACATTGGCTATAATTTGTTGTTTTGAATCAAGGGCAATGCTAAAACTATTCGAAAAATCTAAAAAGTGAAGATCTGATGAGATCCGTATGACGTCGTAAAAACTCATACAAAGATCAAACTACTCCACTGTGAGAAGCTTTTTAGATTATTTGAATAATGAAAGTATACTTTCATGCATGAACGTGCTGCTGGATGTATTCTAGCGGCAGCTGATTTGCACCGACAAGAGTCATTATAAACATTATGACATATTTCAGTTACACAGGGATAGTTTAACTAAAGATGATATGATGATTAAGACCTCCTAATTGCCTCAATAATGAAAACTGAGCTGTCATTATACACACAATATAGATAAGAAACTCTCTCTCTCTCTGTATGCTAGGTTAAGTAAATTTATAAAGTAAGAGGGAGATGGGACAAAGGTCTTCCAACTCCATCTGTCCTTTAAGTTTTCTTAACTGGATTGTTTATAGATTGACCAGAAAAAAAGGAATTAACTACTGAATTAGGGTATCGAATCATTTACTTATTGATATGAGTTAGACAGTGTTTACTTCGATCGATTTTACTATTTTCGGTAAATGTAAAACATATTTCTGAATTTTACCACATGAGGATCCGATATACCCTGCCTCTTACAACTAGTGACTAGTGTTTCCAATTGTTGTAATTAATCTATGATGCAGAAAAGAAGAACAAGAAGAAGATGGCAAGTACAAAGGATCAGGTGACCTATTAACGTGATGATCTAAGTTCGATTTTATGCGAGATTGAACCACTCCATTCAGAAATATACTAACACGCATTATCTATAGCAATGCTTCGAAGTATGATTCATGCATGAACATGCCTTTTTTTCCTTATATCTTAACCATTCATTTTATTTTAAATTTTAAAGATTTTAAATTATAAGTAAAAGCATGAATACTGATCGATGACCTAAATAACTGTGTAATCTATAAATTTGCCAACCCTTCAGGAAAATATATTGTCTTGCATTATTTGATGCACAAGATTCTTAATATTTCTTGCAGATACATGGGGTAGATAAATCAATATGAATCTTTATTGATGGATTTCCCTGAAATGAGATAATATCGAACTAATACAATGATTATTGGAACAATTGAAAACTGAATCAATTTAAGGGATAGAAACATGAATTTAATCATGACACCAAAATTAAATTAAGGCATGAATTAGTTGACAAAAGCACAGTGCTTCCTGATCTCGCCATTCTTACCGGTGAGAACTCCAATCTTGCCCATCTTAATCATGGACTTAGCAAAGTCTTTAGCAAAAGTAGAACCGTGAGTTTTTGCTTGGCGAATGACATAAGCTTTTGTTTCAGCATTGTTCAAAAGAGCTGCATCAGACTGAAACAGACCTCTTCGTTTTGCAACTAGGGTGTAGTAGTCCTCGTCGAAGGTCTTGAAGCTACCTGGGTCCATTTCAACGTGGGTGGTGGTGTCTGTGGCGCTGCACTTGTTCTTCAAATGAGGGATGTAGTTTGAGTCCAATGAAGGGTCAGTGTCACCTTTACCGGTGAAGTTGTAAAGCCTGTTGGTGAAGGATGAGCAGTGAGAAGTTCCAATTGTATGCGCACCTGATCCCATCAAGATCATAAATTAAACATATAAATGTTAGTGTACAGCTCTTATTAGCTTTGATTCAAAATTGCTATAGGGTTATTGATTATGCATGGAACTGTTTATTACCTGATAGAACAACTAGATCCTTTACTGATAAACCCTTAGCTTGGAAAGCACTTATGAGTGAAGAGATGTTCGCAAAAAAGGGGGGCAAAGTTAAGGCTTCACTCTGGATCGATACTCGCCCATCCCTACGTCCTACGGGGACATTCCAGAATGGTCCTTTGATCTTCACAAGAACAATATGCAGTTTATTTTAGTATGTTACATTTTGTTCAAAAATATCAATATATATGTACAACAAGATAGGTTGCATGAATATATAATTATTAACTTCTTCAAATGACTTGAATTTGTAATTTAGGTAAGTGAATGCCGTACCAGCGAAACCGCGTCACGGGCCACCAATGCGAGCGTATCAGCACAAGACACTATACCAGGGCACTTATTCTCTAGGGCTGCCTTAACACCATCAATCACCTGATAGCCTCTAAGGCTTAGGTTTGGGACAGCAGTTTTCTCAGTTTGGTTGGTGCTTGTGGCATTCAGGAGTACCGACCCTTCACAGCCCTGCATGTTTAGACCATAAACAATAAATTAGTTATCACAGCTTGCAATCAAATGCTTGAGACATCTTCCTCACATTTTTGAAAATGAACTAGCATTTTTTACGTACCCTTACGAAGCAATCATGAAAGTGCATTCGAAGTAATGGGGCAGCTAGTGTAGGTGCATTTTTGATATAACGAGCTGTGGTTTTCTTAACAATGGTCTCGTATTGAGGGCATGTTTTCTTGTAATAGTTGAGCGATAAGCTCGTCGCACCTGCAAAACTAATGACAAAAAAAACAAGAAAAACTTGAAGAACAAGGTTAAAAGAAGCCATATCAATCTTCTACACCCAACAATTCAACTTTTATCAAGCGAAGAAGATGTATGGATGAGTAAATGATTTTGTGTGATGAAATGGTTTGTAAGGATGCTGTCATTTATAGATGCATAAAGAGAGAAAGACATGTCAGATTAAGGCTGGAAAATATAATGTGGATATGAGTTGTAACAGATAATTGCTCCATGAGCCATGCATAAACAAATACGTACATCAGTTGACATGGTGCTTGGTGCGCACCTTGTTGTGCTCATAACCATCTTATTTATTTGCATATTGATATTAGTTAATATCGACTTGTTAGCGAGAGTTAATATGACAGCATACCTTGAGAGCAGGATCGATCATTCTTTGGCTGCACATCCAATACAGATTGAGTTTAGAGATTGTGCTAAGAACATGTTGGACATCTTCTAACATAAGTTTTAGATAAAGTAACATGGGCAGTGATCAATCATTTGGGCTGCGCTTGAGACTTCCACAACTGAAAATAAAAAACATATAGCCCCACCATGCTTAATTAGCTCTCTAGGTGTACCAAAGAAAAATAAAAATAAAACCCTTGGATGATCCATGTCCATTGACCTTGATATATAATTGCTCAACATGTATGTATCATAGGGTTAATTACCAATTTAGATACCATTACCATGCAAGTCTAAGTTCATTGGTCCAATTAATTCAAAAATTCAACCCCATGTAATATATTAGGGCATTCGAAAAATCAATACACACAGCCTAGTTATTCGAAAGAATGCCGAAATTAATAAAAGATTATTATAGACGGTTAAATGCAAATAACACATTAATAAATTAGGCTTGAGTGCAATTAGTTGTAGAAAATGTCAGTACACACCAAGTTGCAATTGTTCTATATTAATGTAACCTTAATGTGTTCAATGTTTCAGAAAAATGTAATTTGAAAATTTGTTTCTTCTTTTTTAGAACGTGGAATAATATTCGAGGTCATATAATTTCGACGAAGAAAACAAGTAAAAAGACAAAATTCCAAATTGTGAATTTTAATGAGAGTATGATAACTATATCCGAGAATATATATAAGATCTTTTAAAATTAACACAGTTTCATTATGTAGCCAATTTTCAACTACTGGACAGCTTGTTACTTGTTCAACCAGTTATTTCAACGGTTAAGTATATATGAATAGACTAGTGAGTGATCCGTCGTTCTGGGGGTAGGAGTGAAATCCTGTGATCCCCTACTAACTAGCTAACTTAGAAAAAAAAAAAGAGTGACCCGTCGTCCCGACGAAAATTTTCTCCATATTTTAATTCAATTTTAATAAAGATTTCCAATGTTTCTCTCTATAAT
>JAWWMW010001935.1:318404-331589 GCA_035048345.1 Echeveria elegans
GCGTATGATAGTAACTTTGTATACATATCATATTTCATAGATCAATGTAAAGGAGATTCTATCAAATGGCAGTCAATCTTCGCTCCATTTCATCCTTTTGTGTTGCTCAGAAAGGCCTAGTCTTGAAAATCCATTATATAAAACTCCAAAATTGAGTACGCAGTCATCACTTCCTAAAAAATAAAATAAAAATCCATTATATAAAACTCGCGCATAGCCACAACACATAACTACTCTAGTGTCAGAGAGAGTCACCTTCAAGAGTATGAATACAATTTCAGGAGTATTCCACAGCATTGGAGCCAAATCATATGCCCTGACCTGCACAAAATCATCCAAAATATGCATAAAAATCAAAAACAGGAAAAATCCTCAAATTAATCAATCACATGTAAAATATGTAGCGGAAGATAACTAGCGATGTTGGATAAGATTTTGAAGCGCTTGCTCGCGGTGGAGTTCTTCCTTCAAATCCAAGACAAGCATCCTAATGTCCGCTTCCGAGATATGAACTACGCTGTTAACTGTCGACGAGTCGTTTCGCTGATTTTGATTTTCAGTACTTAAAACGACGCTGTTCGTTAACATCGCTGCTTCAGCGGCGGCGGATGCGATGAGGCTAGGGCTCGGAGTAGTAGTGGAAGCGGAGGGAGCAGTGACGGCGACTGAAGTAGATTTTCTTATGATCGGATTATGGAGTAGTAGCGACGACGAATGTGTCGACTGGCATCGGCATTTTCGCGACGAGTACAAATCGAAAGGACGAAACTTTTCTGCTTTGATTTCATTGAGTATATTTATATGTACCGGGTGTGACGCGTCTTCGCTAGTGCGACGTGGAATAGTATTAAAGACCCACTTTTCCATCCAATTAACTTAGAACACGTGTCCTATATCATATTCATCCCCAAAACGACGGCTTTTGGTACCGTAAAACTTGCTAGTGTGACGGGAATCGTATCGGGAGCCTAACTATGTAACCAATTGAATTGCGCCACGTGTTGAAGCTCGTATTCATTGACTGCGAACGACGCCGTTTTAGGACTGCGAGAGTGAAGAGATTTTTGTGGTAGGAAGAGAGTTGATGAAGTGAAAATGGCGTCGGTAATCGTATCGTCTATTAGAATCTTTTTGAAATCAAAACCCTCAAATTCCAAACTCTCTTTTCCGCCGTCGCGCTTCCGTATCCGATCGATGTCGTCGTCGTCCGATTTCAAGAAAGTCACCATTCAACGAGGCGACACCGTATGTCAATTCATTTTCCCCCAAATCTGATTTTCAGTGTTATCAACTCCAAGCCCTAATTTTTATCAATTTCAAACTGATAATTTGAGCGTATTTGAATTTGTCTAGTCATTTGATGCGTACGTGGTTGGGAAAGACAATGCGCCAGGGATTGTTGTGGTACAGGAGTGGTGGGGTGTTGATTTCGAGGTTAAGAATCATGCCGTGAAAATATCTCAGCTTCAACCAGGATTCAAGGCTCTTATTCCTGAGTACTAATTTGATCTGGATTGCTTGATTTGAGATGTTTGAGGTGATGGAGTTTGGTTTTTGATTTGTTTGTTTTATTGTTTTAGTTTGTACCGTGGAAAAGTTGGGTTGGATGCTGCAGAAGCGCAGCATTTGATGGATGGGCTTGATTGGCAAGGGGCGGTTAAGGATATTCAAGCTTCGGCCAATTGGCTGAAGGCTAATGGTTCAGAAAAGGTGGATTATATAAATGCCTTTTTATGAATGATGATATTTTAAATATGTACATATTGGTGTGTGGCGGATTGGATTTTAGTTTTGTTGAGCTTTGGTTGGTTAATGATTATGCCTCAGTGAACTGTTGGTATTGATTGATCAGATATACTTTTTTAATCTGTAGACGAAGATATTGCCAGTTAGGTTAGCAGTTTCCATCTTTTATGAAATGTGGATTTGGCCACACAGGAATGCATACTATGGTTGAAGATTGCGATTTTCTTAACTGAGGTCGAAGATTGAGGTGTTTGTTTGAGTAGAATGTGTAGACACGACGTATGATTAGCCAGTTAGCCTCTATCTTTTGAAGCAAGCACGATGATTTTAGGCCCTTAAGTTTCGAGAAGAATAGTTCTTTTGGATGGCACAGTTGTATTACTCTAGACCTTGATCCCTTTTTTAAATGATCCTGTTGGTGACGGTCTTCGATTAGTTTGGCACAGTTGAAGATAAGGTGAAAGTGTGGCGATAGCATTTATCCGGCTGCTGCTATTTCTAGTTTTAGAAATAGTTTACCAAAATGATATATATCCTCTTTTAAAGATTAGCTTGTTAAATTTATTAGGTCTGCCATGGGAGCTTAGCTGTAAATCCGACTCAAACTCCAACAAAGGAATTTGAATTTAATATTTTGATTTCATGGTTTACTTAAGGTTGGTGTTACTGGATTCTGCATGGGTGGTGCTCTAGCTATCGCAAGTTCTGTTTTGGTCCCTGAGGTTGATGCTGTGGTTGCGTTCTATGGAGTTCCCTCATCAGAATTGGCTGACCCTGCAAAAGCTAAGGCCCCTGTTCAAGCTCATTTTGGGGAACTTGACACTTTTGTGGGGTTCGCAGATATCACAGTAAGTACTAAGTACAGTTAATATGTGATCCCCTTTCTTTGCATCATTATCCTTGTACTTGGACATAGCTCTGTGTATTTCATTCCCCACACTGGGTAAGAGTTATCATTAGTGAGGTTACTGCTCGTGTGGGATTTTGAAGAGGTTAATGTCAATCTTTAAAATAGAATATTTTGAAAAGAAAACAAAAAAGTATGATGAAGGTGTCGTTCGAAACAGAACCACCCTAATTAGAGTCTGACTCATTGGCGACAGAAATGTTTAGCCTGGAAACTTCATTTCATCAACTAGCTCAAAGTTTTCGATTCAGAAAGGAATTTAAGTACTTACTTTAAGTCTGTTATCCTCATCAGTAGAAGTTGGACAACATTGACAGTTCCAGTGTGCGTATGTGTTGTCTACCTAAGGTAATGCCAACCATAAGTAATTTAGTATTTAGAGGTTAAATGAGACTGTGTTGCCATGAAAAGGATACGTTTATAAACATGAGAACATATTGATGAATCTTCAATGGCTCCTTTTCACGTTAGTCTCATATATATAATGAGTAATGGAGTTCACATGTTTGATTGTATCTATGCTGTAACTGATCTTGCAACTACGCACTACACCTATCAAAAACTTGTTTTTCTTGGCTCAGGCTGCCAAAGGTTTGGATGAAAAGCTGAAAGTCTCCGGAATCCCTCACGAGGTTCACATTTATCCAGGCTGTGGACATGCATTCATGAATCGCTCGGAAGAGGGAGTGAAGAGAAGGAAGAACATGGGAATGGAGGATGAAGATGAAGCTGCAGTTCAGCTTGCTTGGTCTCGCTTCACAGCATGGATGTCACGCTACTTGTCGGTGTAAACCTCACATTTCCACTTCCCGAACCAACCAAGTTTTATCAATAAACCAGACCAAAGCAAAACATATGAATTGGGCCCTGAGACTTGAAGCTTGTTCAACAATTTCTTGTGATAAAACTTTTGAACCACTTGCAAGTTGAAAATTGAAACTAGACCGACTCTAGCTGCTAGTATTTCTATTACATTTCTTATCATGACATATCCTGCTGCAGCCATTATTCCAACTTCTAGTAGCTTAAACTTTTTGGTCACATAGCAGATGCTACAAGCTACCTTACAACTACTCCATTGGCAACTTGTTGCATTTGGATGCAAGCCGGTTGTAACTAGCGAAGAAGAATGTGACAAACAGCAATCAATTTTGCAGCCAAAGCCAGCTTTGGATGCGACTATAAATATCAATGGACGACGATGTGACTCTTCTTAGTTAAGGTTTGGTCTTTTCGTGGGAAGTATTAGGACCATGCAAGGCAGAAATAGATTCCTTCAAAATCAAGCAATGGGTCCATGAAGACACTTTTGTCAAACTTTGCATGACTCTACTTTTGCGTGGCACTCATTAGTGGGTAATAAATTGTGTCACAGGAGAGTCAACTTCATCCCCATATCATTCCTAGTAGGAGGGAGAGGCTTTGTTCTCACTTTTTGCACCTAAGAGGGGGGTAAAGCTAAACCCTAAATAATGGGCACCATTCCTCATAAGGACAAATCTTATGTTTTTGTATTTACATTAGAGAAGCAAGAAACAGTGTAGAGATAGGTAAACCTAGCCATTGGAAAATCAGTGCCCAGTGCCTTAAGAGTTTGTCTAAATTCTATTGTTTCAGTCTTGTTACCAGAAACGCTTGTCATAATCTTGAAACCACACTTAAAACTTTACAATCAAAATTAATATTGTGATTTGAGGTTGACGAGTAGAATCGTGTGAAGGGTTCAGAGGTACAAGAACCAGCAAAAATAAATGTTGAGTGAAGTTCACTTGACTATAGTTCTCAATTTTAATGCGCATTCGTTCAAATATCCATATCAACAATTAAGAATCATTGAGATAAAACACCTACATGATGAAACTTCGCCGCAATTCACACACCATTTGCAATTTATTGAAATTTAAAAGGAACATGATCTCCTTCCGCATTTCCTTGAACCCTAATAAAGGGAAATTAATTCTATCGGTTCACACAATGTTATCATCACCTCTCCAAACCTAATAAACAAAATGAAACAAGCTAGCTAGCTACTTGAGGAGAACATGCCTAGTAGTTATTAGTTCTATGATTCCATCAACCGTTCTTTAATCAAACCTTGTCTCTAAATCTTCTTGGAAACAAGTCCTTCCTCACTGACAACACTTGACATGGCGCTGATGATTGTTGACAACCTCAACCGCTACACATTACACACTTCGGCTTAGAGAGTGATGCATTGTATATATATTGCATCAGATCATTATAATATAGGTTGATTAACTAAAAATTACACTATTCGGAGTTAAATTTGTGTGTTATTGTCTGACAGATAATAAAATTATCTCACGTCGACATGTAGAAAATGAAGGATTAAGATGTCTTAAACTATAGTTTACCCTAAGTCTTGTGGCTAGCTACGTCTATGCATGTTGCCATTATATATTTATTAGGTCGCCATTAGGAAGATGTTGCCCTAAGTTGACTTAAGTTTACTGCTATTAAGTGCATCCCATGTTATTCCATTGTGTGATGATAATCTTACATAATGTGCCCCACATTTTACGTTGAGTTACTAACAGATAGAGCGCATTCAATTAACGTTTGCAAAACTATGTTCCATCAGGATTCGAATATTTCAGATCGTTTTGATGATGCATACACTCTTTTACTCATTCGGACGACAACACTGATGGAATGGTCACTTCTATCATTCTTAGTTTAGATCTTAATTAAGAACAAGGAAACAAAATATTCGTTATAAAAGAGTTCTGATCTTCCTAACTAGTAAAAGTAGTCATGTGAGATTTGTCTCAACTTGCATAAGTTTACACATTCATGTGACATAGTTCATCGTAATGTGATTGTATATATAATTAAGAGGCAACTGTCATTACAAATTGGGAAATGAGTATAACATATTTATATTTTTAGTTTCTCGCATAAAGAAAGTCTCACCGTAATAGTCGAAGATATTGTAAATTGTTTTCCGAAGATATTTTTGAATGAGTTGAATCTCTCTTTATTTTAACCTAAACCCTAAATGCCATCTTAGTGATAATTAAACGATGTGGTTTGTTTTGTTCGTGGGTACGGTGCGACCGAGTCATAGGTCTTGGGGTACGGCGGAGCGAAGCTTAGTCGGTCATCATAACAAACGAGGAGCAAGTGGAGGGCTTTGCGTTGACTGGAATGACTGAATAGGTCAACAAAATTTGTGACGAGTGAGGCGCCGGAAGATTTGGGACTTTGGAAAAGAACACATCAAATTTCATTAAATATGTACACCATAATTTATATTTTTTTGTCTTTCTACAAATATAATTACAAACCCTAGTTGTGGGTAATATATCGTATGGCCCCACCTAGTGTGGTCTTCTCTACTGTATATCATGCTCCCCATGCAAAATGCAAATATTATACATTTTTTTATGTTTTATTAGATCCTCCGTATAAGAAAAAAAAGAAATAAAATAATGACTTGGGATAGGAAAAATTAAAAAGAGAAAAATATTAGGATGGATTTGTTATAGACGCGGTTGCAACAACATCAGGATAACTGGATAAATGTTACTCGTTCAAAACAACATTAGAATTTAGAACAAGAAAATAATTATGAGAAGAAAAATAACCTTAACGAATCATATAATACTTGGGAGGAGATGATTAGTTAGATAGAAAAATGGTCTTTTTTGATAGCGAAATGGGTAAATTTTAGTACTTAAAATACATGAAAATTTACTCTAATTACTTATTTAATCCCCGATTTCATAAACATTACATCAAATGTGAAAAACCACTTCATTATTTTCCATTTGGATTTTAAGTTCATACACTCATCCTTTAATCAACGGTCTCATTGTAACTTTTAATTTTCAAAATATTTCCTTGATTTTTCTCAGACTTATAAATTAATTATTCTCAAACACGTGGATTTGAATGTGTGATACAATTGTATAAATAACAAGCTTGGGAGTTGGATTGATAGATGTGGAAAAGAAGAGAAACTTTAGTTGCATTGATATATGTCATCTTCCTCTACTTCTTCTTCATCAACCTCACTTGGTCTTCTTCTGAACCCCATTTTATTGCCTATTTCATTGCACCATTGAGAAACTTCTTCTCCTTCTTATTGGTCTACTCTCCCTCATCACCACATCTTTCACACAAACTTGTTGTTCTTCTCTCTCTAGATCTCTTTTCTTTCTTTCTCTCTTCTTGTTTGTTTCAATTTATATATGGCTGGCTTCTCAAGCAGTGGTGGACTCTCCATAGATTCAGATCCATTTTCTTCCTTCTCTTTTCCACCCACTGTTCTCAATTCTTTCCACCAACTGTTCCCAGTCAATCATCATCCCATTCCCATGACCCAATATCCTCACAAAATCAACAACAATATGATCTATGATGATCAAGGTGATGATGAAAATGCCAGTATTGATCTGAGATTGAATGATGAAGATCACCCCCATCCTCAGTTTCAACACCATCAGCAGGATCGGAGAGTGATCAATGAGATGGATTTCTTTGCTGATGATCAGAAGAAGAGGCTACAGGCTAACACTACCACCCAAGAACCAGATCATGATGATCAATCAACTCATTTGAATAATGTCAATGTAAGGGATAGGCCTAAAAAACTATTTGATCAAGAGAGAGATTAGTTAGCCAAGACTAGTTAATCTATTCATTTATTGCTATTTTATTTTTCTTTGGGATGTGTGCAATTAGACAATGATGTGGAAGAAGCATCTATCTGTGTCTGTCATTTCATTAGATGATTATTTATGTAAACTTCGGTTGTTCTTATGTTTCTGGATCTATGCAGACTGGGTTGCATCTGTTGACTGCAAATACCTGCAGTACTGATCAATCCATGGTTGATGATGGAAGCTCACCCACCAGTGATCATGACAATAGAGCCAAGACTGAGGTGCATATAGTTGTTACACTTCAAATACATATATACTTACACTCCGGATAGAGTAGGTTACATGGTATGAAATAACTTACGCATATCGCTGATCGATCTTTTCAATGATCAGGTTGTAATGCTCCAAGCTGAGGTTAAGAGAATGAACAAAGAGAACCAAAGGTTGAAAGACATGATTGATCAGGTAAACAAACGTTGCAGTGCCATGCAAGCTCAGCTTAAGATGATGTCTAAGGAACACCAACAGGAAGATCAACTCATCAAGAACCAATCAATGGGTGGTCAAGGTACCAAAGCTGCTGCTGTTGGATCATCGCAATCAGTTCAAACGCAGTTTATGGATTTGGGTCTTGCAGCTGCCTCTGATCATGCCAATATTGATCAGCAATCACTGTCTTCGTCTGAAAAAGATAGGAGGTCGGATTCACCTCCAACCAACTTAGAGGCTGTGTCGAAAGTCCATATGAGCAGAGAAGGAGAAGCTGTTCGATTATCACCTAATAAAGTCCCAAGATTTAATCCGTCCAAAAGTAATGTTGATCAAGCTTCTGCTGAGACTACAATGAGGAAAGCCAGAGTGTCAGTGCGAGCCAGATCAGAAGCTCCCATGGTTAGCTGTTGACTTTTCTGTTCTGAATATGAATGGAAATTAAGGTGTGATTTCTTCTGACACGGAGTTGATTTGATATCTGGCAGATGACAGATGGATGTCAATGGAGGAAATACGGACAAAAAATGGCGAAGGGGAATCCTTGCCCAAGAGCATATTATCGGTGCACAATGGCTGCTGGCTGTCCTGTTAGAAAACAAGTACAGCACTACCCGCACTTGACACTTAACTTGGTTCTCTGTGTTTCATGTGTTGAAATTTCACTTTGGGGTATAAATTTCTGAATTTGAATTTCTGAAACATTTGTATAGGTGCAACGATGTGCGGAAGACCAGACAATTCTGATCACAACATATGAAGGAAACCACAACCATCTATTGCCGCCAGCTGCAATGGCGATGGCTTCAACAACCTCATCCGCAGCACGAATGCTTCTTTCAGGGTCAATGTCCAGTGCAGATGGCTTGATGAACCCAAATTTTCTCGCGAGAACTTTCCTTCCAGGTTCCACAAACATGGCAACAATCTCAGCCTCAGCCCCATTTCCCACTGTTACATTGGACTTGACACAGAACCCAAATGCCACCCAACAAATCCAACCACCTGTAGCTGTCGCTCTCAGCCAAATTCAATCCCAGTTCCAAAACCCTTCTCAGAATCTGTCTTTCCTGCCTCAGATTTTCACTCAAGCGCTGTACAACCAGTCAAAGTTTTCCGGGTTGCAGATGTCTCAGGACACGGGTAACTCACTTGGTCCAAAGCCACAGCTGCCTCAAGCCTCATTGGCTGACTCTGTCACTGCTGCAATGGCCGCAGACCCCAATTTCTTCAGTAATGCAGTTGCTGCAGCAATCAGTTCAATTATCGGAAACTCTCATCCTAGTAACAATAACGCGGCAAACAATAGCAGCAACAGTACTAACAGCAACAAGGGTGCAAATATAGTCAGCAGTCAAAGCTGCCATGAAAACTGATCACATCAGATCCAGTTCGTCAACTCGGCACCAAATTTTGTTATTTTCCTTATTATTTCCCCCAGTGCCCATAAATATCAAATCAATATATATTTCGAAATCCCTGGTGCAAGAAACAAAACGGTCGGATCAGATCACCTGTTCTCAGAATAAAACAGATCATCTTGCACTATACAAACAAAATTGAAAAGACTTTTTAACCTCTATGTCCCTTCCATATAGACAAAACAGCAATCTCCTCGTCTGAATATCAGATTACCTGCACAATCAGACAGTCGACAATATTGAAAAATAATTGTCGAATAACTGTTGCTCAACACGCCAAGTCAAATTACATTGTACGGTAATATTCTCAATTTCAACCAACTTGACAAAAAAAAACAAGATGATTCTTAAGAGTAATCCAACATGAGTACGTGCTTCAGCTTTCAAAGGTCAATGAAAACTAGCATCTGTTTCGGTATTTTAATCGCGCAAGTTCCTTACTTCTTTATACCACTCCGACTCCCGAAAAATTTACGCATATTTTAAATTGATACTTCCACGCCTTCAAAACAATAAGTACTTTCAAATCGAATTAGTACATTCCAAATTTCCTCTATATACATAACAACACAACAACATTAACCAGCCGAATCGATTGGATAAGCAACGCTATAAGTAATTAGTAAGTCATATTTTCAAGCACAAATTTCAACATGTTACTGAATTCAATATACAGAACAGCAACAGGACAAGTAGAAACCCTAACGGACGAACACGAATTATATCGATCATAATTAAATAAAGGAACACGAAAATCAATCTATTTACTACCTCCACCGCGAATCGGACGACGCGGGAGAAAGCGACGGAAGAGAATCGGTCGATAAAGGAACCGCGAATCGGATTAGGGTTTCGTCGCTGCACTGCCGTTCTGTTCACTTCGCGTTTGGTACTCAGATTTCAAATTTGGTTTATATTCGCGGTTGTAGCTCGGTCTAATGATGTAATTACTGAGCCGCTTGATAATCTCGGTTCATTTACTCCGGTTCGTGTTGGTTCGGCTAAATAATTGAACCGAGCTTCAACGTTACTAAATTAAGTCAAAAATTATGTATAGGAATGATTTGCCTCAATGACCAGCTGATGCCTCATTGCGAAAACAAGAAATTCAACACTTCAAGCACAGCCAGAATCCAGTAAAACCAGTCCAACTTCCCCTTGTTCAAATTGCCTCTAAGCCACTTATGATGATCAGTCACATTGTCCACCAAAGTCACCAACAGGCTACTCACACACAAAAAAAACCAATCGAAATCGCGCTGAGGAAAAATCCGGTACTCATTGATTTCATCCTCTCCGGCGCTTCTCTGATGAAAAATTCTAACTGACCGACGTAAGCAAATGCCTCTCCAGCTCCCACTAGGAAAAACTGAGGCACAAGCGAGAATGTACTGATTTGGACTTGATGGTAATGAGCCGTGTCGTGTCGTTTTTTTTTCTCATTTAATGCGGATGCAACCATTGCTAAGAATAAGAATATTAGTCCTGTTCCTGACTCTTTGTAAACTTGTGAGTCCTTGTGAGGTGTGAGTGAGTCTTCCTGCTAGAGGAACGAAGATTAGCTCGTTTAAGGAAGTGAATAGTTGGATCGTGATGATCAGGAAGAACGAGAACGACCCGTCGGTGATTTCGATGCACCTGTTCATTTTGCTAGCTCGCTCAATGGTGAAAGTAGTCATTCAGGAGTAGATTGTCCAGAATAAAATGCAAGTAGACCAGATTGGGATCAGCTTGATCACCATTTTCACTTCCTCGACTTGTGTCACTGTTGACACTATCCAAGAACTCGGTTTCTTTCCATCCTCTACGGCGTACTCATCAACTATCGCCGCCTTGTACAAACACCTACAAGCTCATCACACCGCCGCAAAACATCATTGACCTAAAAAACAGAACACTGTAAAAATTGTCTAACATCGGTTAGTTCAGAAAGAAACGAGCTTGAATACATATAACCGAAAAGAAAACATAACTTGCAATAGACATTTCTTAGAAAGCAAGAAAGACAAGAAGCCAGCCTTACCTGAATCTCTCCGTGTTCGAAACCTTAGAGTTATGATACTCATTCAAAGAGCTAGGATCGAAAGAAAAAGAGACAAACTTCTATTCTTTGCAGCCAAGATTAGGACGCGCCATATAACAGTTAAGGGGCTGGCCCGAGGGTTCTTGAACCGATAAAGCTTAGTTCCGCTAAGTAACACGATGACACGACAGCGATCACCATTGTTCCGGCAGATATGCCATAACGCCTAGCTCTTCCTACGTTATCTTGAATATAAACAAACACGGTGACAGCAAACAAAGATCCAACGCTGATGCAAAAGTAGAATCTGTTGAAGAAGAATCACCATTAAAAATGTTACAGATTCAGGTAAACCATCTTGAACCGATCTGATGGGGACATGCATTAACAATGACCCTTGCCGGGTAATGACACTTATTGAGGCTAGCTTTTCACCAATGACTATTCGATCCTTCCATACCGCTTAACATTGATGAAATCAATATTTTTATTTTCATTTATAATTGTCTTTTTGAACTATAAAAAATAATTTTTTAAAAGTCCTTTCCAATAGAACATTGAAACTCTAGATTGTGATCAGTTCAAAAACTTGTATTTATATGAAAATAGAATTCTGATTTCCTTTTGTTTATCATATAAACATGTGTGTGTTTGGCACAAATCAGGCTCAGGAGTATGAACGAGGGCCACATTGCAAATACAATTGAAACCCTAATATGAAGCAATCAGTGAAGCTTCTTCTTCATCTTCTAACAGCTCCTCCAAATCTATCAGTTTTGCAAAAACACCCACCAAAGGTGCTGTATTATAAGTACAAGCCTCAGTTTGCACATAATTACCTCTTAAGTCCCCAAACTTGTCCTCAAAGTCTGGCCCACCAACCAAAGCCCCAATCACCACATTAGGATTTGGTTCAGGCCTACCGTACCAGTTATCATACCCTTGTGTGCACCCAATGAACCCTTTTTGCTCTTTGTAGGACACAATAGAGGCGCCTCTATGATGGACCCTTTGAGGGTAATTGGGCCCAAAGCCCACTAAGTAACTGATGTTCATTGGATTTCGGCCCAATATGTAATCTACTTGAGATTTGGCAAAGTGGAGCAGCTCTAAATGAGTGACTTGAGAGTCAAGGCAGTTGAGTTTCTGGTTTGTGGCTTTGAGGTAGTCTGAGTAGAGTGTTGAGAGGAATGCTGCCGTCGAGACGTACTGCATGTTGTTCCATTGCCGGATGAAAACAAGTCCTCCGGGAGTAAGATCCACTTTCGTTCCGTTGTTCTTGTTTAAATTCGAGCAAAGGTAGAACTCTGCCTTGGTTCGGTATTGCATTAACAAGTCATGATGCTTGTTATGTTTTCCATCATTAAGCATCTGGAAAACATTCAAGAACATGAAAAATGAGGTCAGCTAAAACCAAACAAAAACATGTTATTCAGTTATTGTAACAAACATGATGGTTGAAGATTAAAGGTCATGCTCATGCTTTGCTTAATGTTGTAGGGTTCAAACTTCAATTAGGGTATGACCAAAGATTTTATGACAGACGGCAAGATTCTAGCCTAGTGTGTGCCACAAACAGACAAACCCAACAATGTCGGGGAAGACTGGAATCAAAGGCACATGGCACAAAGACACAAACTTGAGCATGAAGCTGACCGACACACTCACTAGGACAATCTCACTGGCTTTATGAGCTAAAAAAAACTTACCAACGTCAGCTTTTCATAAAATCATGTGAAGAATGGATTTTGGTGGGTTACCTGAGAAGCCAAGATTTGGATTCCAGCATACTTTACATCCCAGCTGAACTCAGAAATGGACCATCCAATCCCACCAAATGTATAAGAATTGTTAACAAAGTAGTCCATATAATGCTCACTGTCGGTGGCTTTGTATAGCCACAATGCTGCCCATAGCAGCTCATCCATGTACCCACTCACTGACCCATAGTAGCTTTTCACTACTTCAATG
>JAWWMW010001935.1:347419-358255 GCA_035048345.1 Echeveria elegans
AAGATGTAATGTTAATTTAAATTCTCACAAAATCGGACTCTTTACTAAACAAAATGGATGATTTTCAACATTTAAAGTGATATTGTCGATTCTTTTGTTGACACATTGAAGCTACTATTTAGCCTCATTTAAGAAACTATCACGTTAATTATTTGATATAAAGTATTTGATAATTACTATTTATGCTTTAAATTTTCATAAATTTGATGAAGCATTTTTACCATCTTCCCCGATTTTTCAACGCGCAACTTGCCCCGTGCTACAGAACGGTAACGTTTCATAAAGCCACGTGTCTCTATGATATCTCACCAAATCTCTGGCCAAAAGTTTCTTGATCCTCAATCTTCCTCTATTTTTACTATTTTTACCCTTCTCCTCTTCCGCTTCCAGGGATATATCAGTCATTACACACATCGGGTTTCTGGAAACCGTACACACGTATGCGCAATTAATTAATTATTAATCCCAAATCACTTATCACAAACAATTACTAATTAACAAACTAAATATAATTAATTAACCTAACCTAAGCAACACCAGGATCAGCAGGAAGAAGAAGAAAAAGGAAAGATCCGATCTTTTTAATATCATTCGCGAATCTAAAAGCAGAGAGAGAGAGACGATCGAAGAAAGCGAATATAATTTTTGAACGAAATCTTCCGATTCCGATTTCATCTTTATTTGCTGATTTTGTTGCTCCAATCGATCGATGTGCTGCGGTTTGATTTTTTGAGCTCGTATAACTTGATCGATGCCGGGGACGGACACGGAAGCGAGGCGTGTTGACGAGAGACGTGACAGCAGTAGCAATGCTGTGCTGAATGTACCTTCTCAGAAATTAAACGGTACGGTTGTGGATCGGATTGTTTAATTAAGTGTGTTTTGCTGTGGATCGGTTAGGGTTAGGGTTTGTTGATAATTAATATGTTTGTGTTTGTTGAGATGTGTGATGAATTGGTTTGTGTGTTTGGATGGATGATGTTGTAGGAGGAACAGGCCGGCAGAGGATGATGCGTTATGGTGGGAGTATTAAAGAGGAAAGGGGTGTGAATGAAACTGGACAGTATCCGGATCGGCCTGGACAGCAGGATTGTATATATTATTTGAGAACAGGAGTGTGTGGATATGGCACGAATTGTAGGTATAATCATCCTAATTATGCTGCTCAGGTAATTGACCTTACTCTGATGCGGTTATTAGTTCGCTGTTTCCTTTGGTGTCTGTGTGTGTGTGTATTGAGGTTTTGGGGATTTATGGTTTTGGGGATGGTTATGTGAAAATGCAGGATGTTATGTATGGAATTGGAGGTGAATTACCTGAAAGAGACGGGGAGCCTGATTGTGCGGTATGTTTTGATTGTATACTTGTTTTACATAACCAATTCTGTGTTTCTGGTGGATTTCCCCTTTTTATCATATTTTGCTTCATGCTTGCCCTTGAAAGTTGAGATTTGGTTGGCCTGAACCATTCTAGGCCGGTGGGTTGTTTACCTTTCACACTGCCTAGTGAAGCGTGACAAAATCCGTAAAATTTATCACGTTTCTGTTCTCTTTGTAGTTTAGAATTTCATTTTTCTGCTGTGCTTGGCTACTGGTATGCATTTCATATGATTCCTATTGTGATAATAATTTTTGTACACCCTGTCAATGTTTTGTTGGAATTTGCTTTGAAGTTTTTCTTAAAGACGGGGACTTGCAAATATGGTTCATCTTGCAAATATAATCACCCAAGGGATAAGAACGGTGCCGGTCAACTCTCATTCAACATTTTAGGTCTGCCAGTGCGCCCGGTGTGTATCTCTGAAGAAAAATTACCATTTTTAATGTTTCTTTTTTGGTAGACAGTCGAAGATAACCCGTTAAATCTGACATTATTCTTTCCAGGAAGAAGTCCCTTGTAAGTACTACATGCGAACTGGACAGTGCAAGTTTGGACCAGCTTGCAAGTTCCATCATCCTCACCCTACTGTCCCTGGACCTGTCTTTCCTTTAAATGGAAATATGCCATTTGGATCTGCAGAATCATCAAATTTACCCACTAGAGCCTTTCCAGCTTCGCCAATGCCAATGCCAATGCCTGCTCCAACTTATATTTATGACTCTCCAATGCATACTCCTCAAGCATTCATGCCCGTGGCTGTTTCACCACCTCACGGCTATTTTCCTCAGCAAGCATGGAATTCATTATCGGTCAGTGAAATCGTACTATGCTTGATATATATTCTCTTTATGTTTCTTCTCGTACTGAGTGGCGGTTTGCTTGTAAGAGTTTCTTACCAGAACTAGCACCAATTTAAGATTTATGTCTTCAATCATTAAAAATTACTATAGTGGATTTTTTTAACAATCTTGTTTGCTTGAGTGAGCAGGGTAATATTAGCCATATTTCATCCACCAGTGCTTATGGGTCAAGTCCTAGTTACAGTTCAAACTCCAAGAGCTTGGGTGAGTCTGGTTCCAATGGGCAAGTGCAGCATCTCCCATTTTTGACTCATTATCCTGAGAGACCTGATCGGCCCGAGTGCCGTAACTTTGCTAATTATGGAAGCTGTAAGTATGGACCGGATTGCAAATTTAATCATCCAACAGAGAGAATGGGTCAAATGCTCCCACAACCTTTAATTCCTCTCGTTTATCCGGTAAGTTCAGTCGCATGTATCATTTCAGAGTTTAGATATTCAATGTTATAGTCCACTGTGAAGTAATGTAACAGCAAAGAGGCTTCCCTTGTAGCTTAACCATGATATTTCAGTATCAGATTCATAATTTTTTGTGCTTGTTGCTTTAGGGACAACCTTTGTGTTCAAGCTACATCACAGACGGAATGTGTAAAAATGGTCCAATATGCAAGTTTCGTCCTCAAGGAGTGGGATACCCAATGAATTACGGTTTAATACCGATCCCTCCCCCTTTACCAATGCCTATTTTTGATGAACCTCTATCCGGGAGGAAAAGCTCGGCTGTAGTTATATCATCTGAAACTTCTTCACCTTCCAGTTCCAAGTCCAGAAAAGACATTGATGGTGTCAATAATCACCCCGACTCTATATCTGGGAAAACCCAGCATTCTGATACAAATGGACAGCAAGAGTCTACCACAGTGAATACCCAGCATTCAGAAAACAGTGGGCAGAGAAAGCCCTACAAAGAAAAAGAAGAAGCTGCCCGTACGTCAGGAGATTCGTTTCCGCTCTCTTCTCCAACGCACCAGGATTGATTTGAATGATCAGTATCAAATCCCAGGTTAATTTTGTTCCGGTTAGAATGGGTGCATTTTGTTCCAGCCTGAACGAATCAACCACATATGGATACTAAAATATTCATCTTGGAAATTCATCAGACTGTTATGTTGCTGCATGCGCATCTTCTTTTAAAACAGCCTGCAGAATGAATTTATTTCTTATAAATCAAAAACACAATTAGACATGAAACTAAATAAATAAATAAACCTTTTATAATATATAAAAAAAATCAAAAATTGTCGCATAATGACAGATGTCCAAATCCTATTAGTCAGTTTCCGCACTTCTTCGAAGTCCCGAACCACAGAAAGAGACGCGACAGTGTAGAATTCACAGAATGGCGAGATTTACCATTTTCGCTGCGATCTTATTCCTTTATAGTTTGATCGACGCATTGTACGGTCCTTCGTCGCCAGTGCTTCAGTTAACTCCGTCCAATTTCAAGTCAAAGGTATTTTCTAGTAATTCGCACTATCAGTAACATTTATGAATTCAAGTAAATCAGCAATTGAGTGCTTTGGCTTAACTCCAAGGTTATTAATGAATTAATACCGTTTATGTATGTTTCGCAACTTTTCAGTTTTGACTTCTGAGTTTAATTATATATATCATCATTAGGAGCATTCGGTTTATTGCATATGCACTTTGTGCGACTGATGAGGCTCTTCGAGATGGATTCCATCTACGCACGAGGAGAATGAACAGACGGTGATTGTTTCACTTTTTTTTGTTACTAGCTAGGGTTTAGTTGTTATTGTAAACAAGCTTTTTTTTTTTTTTGACTGCTAGTTATGATCACTAGGCAGTTTATATTGGGGGAGGGATCGGTAGTATTAGTGATATACTAGATGCAGCGCAGTTGATTTGTGAGAAGGTAATTTTGCCTTGTTATTTGATTTCGAAAATAAGCTTATGTATAAAAGTATGAATAGAATCATAATTCAGTAAACTTTATCCTTTTCTGATGATCAATAGGAACTGTAAAGAAAGTATAGCATTGAAAATTTTCTTTTTGCAGCGCCTCCGTCTTATGAGTCCATATTTCAGTCCGAGAATATTGATAAATATGGCAGCGTGTCATTTGAGTATGAACTATGAAGTATGGTTTGCACATATTTTCTTAGTTTGTATGTTTAGGAATATTATCTTTTTTCTTAGGACCGGTTTGGTTGCGGGAAAAAAGAGAGGAAAGGAAAAATTAAACAAAAATTTTGAGTGAAAATGAAATGTGTGTTTGGTTGTAAGGAAAAAATGAAAAAAAATAAGCAAATGACATCAAATTTTCACTACAAAAATTAAGATGATTACTACAAAAATGGAAATTAAATAATACACTACAAAAATTCCCATCCATGTATTTTTCCTTCAAAAAAGTGAATGAATTTCCTATAAATTAAGATGATAATTACAAATAACAATTAACTGACTAATCATTTCGTAACATGAATTCATTAAGTCACGTGTTTCATCATCTTAATTAACTGACTAGTCATTTCGTAACAGAATTTTTTTTCTTAACTGACTTTTGTAGTTCACTACGTTATCAATGCTTAACTTCATTGACAATCCCAAGGACATTACCGTAAACAACCGAAAACATTTTCCTGCACAATTTCATCATCTCCTCTCAAACTCCATAACTCAAACTCAGACTCTCCGATGGCTCCCCAAATCCTCATCCATCATCATCACATTCCTCCTTATCATCCTCCTTACAATCTCAACTCAATGCTCAAATACCCATCAACTCAATTCCACAGAAACCAACTCATTAATGTCAATTTTGATCGCAACCAGCGGTCTTGATCGTCAAAGACTTGTTAATCATCAAAGCAATCTCGTCTTTAACTCCTTTACATTTACCCAAGATTGAAATGTTTGTAAAGGTTCCATTTTTAGGTTGTGTTCATGTGGCGTTGTCCAATATTACTATAAACCAGTTTAATGTGTCTAGTTCAAAGTCTTATGTTCATCCTGGTGGAGTTGAGATTGCTGCTTCTGTTGTTACTTGTAGTGTTGGTATGAATTGGTATTATTCTTATACTACTTGGATTGTTCCGGTGAGGATTTTGGATCAAGGGTTTCATTCTGTTTAGGTATTCAGATTTTTCGACAAGACGTGTTTTTTGTATGTTTTTGGTTTTAAGGTTTGATTGTTGATTAATTGTAAGTATATGTTTGAGTTCGGTCTTTTGCTGGTTTGGAAAATGAGCCTGTTTTACTAGATTGTTTGATGTTTTGGTCTGCTTCTTATTTCTATTTTGAAGATGTTTTAGGTGTTTTTTTTACTTTTGTTGAATAGTAGTATTCGTGACTTAAGTGAACTGATTGATGTGTTTGTATTTTGAAGGTTGAAGGACTAGAATTTGGGCTAACTCTAGGATTGGTGAACAATGATGGTTATATGAAGCTGTCTCTATTGAGTTCGAGCTGTGTGACGTTAATAACATCATTATAGATTTGGATGGAGGAGCGTCGTTGCTTTATCAAGGGTAATTTACTAGAATTTTTCCTTGAGTGTATTATAAATAGAGAATGTGACAACTAAAGAGATTGATCATAAAAAATCATCAACATCATCATACGGCCGAAACTAAAAACTCTAAAAGTATTTTCGAGCCTATGTCATTTTGTCTCTCTACTCACTAATTTCATCCTCAACAATACACTCCAAAAGGGAATCCAATCAAGATCAGGAACATGACTTCTTCCCTTAGCAATGCGATCACGGGTTTGACAGATATGATTTAATCAATATTCTTGTTTCATTATATGATTGAAAAATACTAATCCAACAATTTGTTGTGAATACGATACCTGACTAGTCGCTTTTTAACACTGCTGGATGGAGATTCATCATTCCGCAACTCTACAAGAAATACCCTAAGGATGACATCGCTATGAATATTTCTCTAACTTCAGCTATAATTCTAAGGATTTCCCCAGAACATAGAGAGTTCAATTAATGCAGACTTGACTCTGGATGTGTTGGATGATAGAAACGCCATTCCTGTTGCGTGCATTTCTTTGGCAAGACACATTTCTTTACCTTAAGAATAGCTACCTGCAGCTTTCGTATACATCTCATGGTCATTTTACAATTTAATTCTAATTTTGGTAATCATATTTTGAGAAAAAGTAATTTGTGCCTGCGGCTCAATTAAAATATCTTGCTGGAAGTTTGAAACTGGAGGACTTCACTATGTCATTGAAATGGAGTAAACTCGGCATTCTTCACATGTACTCTCTCTGTCCTCTTTTGTTCTTCCTATTTATATTTTTGGTGTCCCTTTTGTTCTTCCTATTTCCATTTCGGACAATTCTCTTTCCTACTTTATCTCTCACATAATACTCTCTTTCATACTTTATTCTATACTCACTTATCTTTATATTATTTTCTCTCTCACACTATCATTATTTATTAAATTTCGTGATAACTACCAAATGTACACAACAAAGGAGGACGGAGAGAGTATGTTATTTCATTGTGTACTGTCCGAGCTTGGCTTGTGTTCATTTGTGTTCTTCTACGGAACACTTTCATCAAAAAAAATATAATTTATTTTATGAAGTATCTATCCTAATAATTGGCTTTTGTCCTCAACACACAATTAGCTACGAAATTTTTTTCGTCGCTAAATCATACATTTTTGTCATTAAATGAATTAGGAATAAGACAAAATAAAAATAAGATAAAAATAAAAAATACTCATTTAAAAATAAAAAATAGAAATTCTAAATTCATATTAAATTAAAATTAAAAAATTAAATCATTTAAAATTAAAAATTTCAAATTCATATGTACAAATTAAAAATTATTTGGAATACGTTAAAAAATTTGAGGAGAATCGAATTGAGGCACGAAAAAAATTCTCGTCGGGACGACGGACGCAGAGCTAGTAGATGAATAAGAGAGTATGTTGTTCAGTTTCAAAATACATAATAACAAGCCTTTAGTGTTCAAATATATTTTGATTGAATAATTATTTTATTTTATTTCGATGGGAATTGAATAATTATTTTGGAATCTATCCATTTGTAAATAATTATTTTGATTCCTTATTCCATTTCAATTCTGAATCTATTTCAATTCCAAATCAGATAATTAAAAGGCCTTAATGTTAGAATCTTGATGATTTTCTTTTCACAAAGATTTATTCGTTAGAGATACGGTTCTTAACAACCATTCACATCCGTAACGGCGTGCCATGTATATGAATCGGTTCCTAACCCAGTGGCGGAGCCACTTTATGCGGATGAGGGGCGGCCGCCGATTTTGAATATTTTCTTTAAATTACCTAAGATTTGGAATTTTTTTGAAGATATAATAGAATTTTTTTAATTCATTTTTCAGACAACTATCCCTCAAAGATACAAGAGAATTTTCCTCCGGTCTTTTTAGAAATTATGCCCTCACTTAATCGAGATGAATGCAAAACAATTTATCTTAAGAATATCTGCCGATTGGCAGAGGCACGCCTGGCACAGGGTGGGCTAGAACTCCTCAAATTCACAACTCGACCCGATACATGGTAAGTGTCTGTAGATGGGTTAGATTGGCAATGTGTGGAGATATCGATCCCACCAAACTGTTGTTGTTAAGCATTATATCAGTCAAATCTCATCAGGAATGCTACCCACAAGCGTGTTGTTGGGCAAATCAAGCTGCTCTAAGGTCTTGCATCTGCTTAGCTTAGCTGGAATGTGACCAGTTAAGTGACTTTCGGACACCAACAAATGTTTCAAACTGGTTGCATTAGAGCATATGTTTCTCGAAATCTCACCAGACAGATTGTTGTAAGACAGAACCAAGAACAAAAGTTGCTCCTGTTGGTATGTATCAAGTGGCATTAGAGCATATGTTTCCGAAATACTTCACGTCAGAAAGTTGGATGATAAAACCAAATTCTGAAGATTGCCCAAGTTGGCGAGCGAATTAGGAATCGGTCCATGAAGTCCACTCCCTAGCAAGTTAAAATACACAAGCTCCCTCAGATCACCTAATGTAAGCGGTACAGCACCAGTGACTGTTGTTAGCTAAGTTGAGATTTTGAAGATATTTCAAAGCACCTAATTCATCAGGTATTGAGCCGTTAAGATTGTTAACAACAGCTGTGAACAAGCAGTTCATAAAGTGTTGATGCTCTTCCTGACATTTTGTTCGGACTCCGCCACTGGGTACGCCACTGTCCTAAACTGCAAAACCATTAAATCATACATGCATGTCGATCAAACCGAATCCTAATAAATGAACCACAATCGCAATTAGATTACACCAGCCAAATTAACCAATATAAATAAACCGTTCCGCATTATTAATTACGAATCGTGGCCGGACCAGATCGGTTAGAAACTTTCTTTAAACCGCAAAGACCCCCGAACGCCGAACCAGCATCTTCCCCAATCAGCTAGTAACACGTGTCGCTCGATCAAAACGAACAACGGCTACATCTTCCAAATCCATCTATATATACAAAACCCTAGATAGCAGAATGGACGATACCTCATACCTCTACCTTCTCTCACCCGACCCGAATCCGAATTCAAAAGCTCCGACCCGATCCATCTAAATCCGTCTTCAACATGGTTAAAATCGACGTCCTCCGTCGTGTACTCCTCCCCTGTTTAACCCCACCAAACAACAAACCCACTTCAGGACTCGCCGCAACTGCGGCCAAGAAACGCCTCTCCACTTCCCTCCGCGACGACATTCCCGATGAAGTCATCATCCCCATCCAAGCCATCTCCCGCAAATCCCAAGATTACCACCATCAGTACATCCAAGAAGAAGAAGAAACAGAGCCAGAAACAGAGCAAATCCTAACCACCACTACCAACACATCATCACGTCCATCAAGAACAATGGTAATCGGAACAATCTTTGGTCGTCGTAAAGGCCACGTCTGGTTCTGCATCCAACTCGATCGTCACATCACCAAACCCACAATTCTCTTGGAACTCTCAATCCCCATTACACAACTAGTTAAAGAAATGCAATGCGGCCTCGTCCGCGTCGCGCTTGAATGTTCAAAAACAGAGCTCAATTCATGTCATTTACATTACATTCCGGAATGGGTTTTGTTTTTAAATGGGAAGAAAGTTGGATTTGCGGTTAGGAGGAAAGCGAGTCGGGAGATTAGAGAGATGTTGAAGAAAATGGAGAATACGACGATCGGCGCGGGAGTGATCCCGGGAGCTTCTGGTGCTTCGGATGGTGAAGATGGGATTATGTATATGAGGGCTAATTATGAGTGTGTGATTGGGAGTTCTGATTCAGAGTCGTTTCATTTGATTAATCCTGATGGGTATCCGAATCAAGAGTTCAGCGTGTTCTTGCTCCGGTCGAGATGAAAGCAGAGGGGTATTTCGGTCATTTTCAGAATTTCAATTTCTTTCTTTTTTAGTGTTATTATTCCCTGAGTAATTATTTTCTGATAATGGTGGGGGAGACATTTTGGACCAGAAAGGGAGACATGAAAATTGGCTCTGATTTTTGTGCTTTTCAGGATGTTTTTTTTCACTTCTTTTTTAGTAGAAAAAGAAAACGATTTGCTTTCTTCTATCTTTTTTATTTAACCGTTTAGGGTTGATAGGATTTGGCATTTTAAGAAGAAGATTCGAGTCTTGGAGATTCTTGGGAGTAATGAAGAATGGTGGTCATAAATGGAGGGGCATAAGTGGAAATGTGAATTTGATTTTGTTGTTTTATTAGTTGAGGACTTGGGAAACAGAGAAAAGAAATCATTGTAATGTACATTTTTTGATTTTTGAGCATTCAGAAAATTTACAAGTAGTGAAACTTTTGTGAAGTGTTTTTTAATGAATGAATGACAGCAGAACTGCAGAGGAAGCACCTTTTTCTTTACTTGATTGTTCTTCATTCATTCATTCATTCAAGACCATGTTGTCATTCCACTCATTACCAATTATGAGTGTTATCTATCTCCTTTGCTTTTGGACTCAGTTCTTATATATAGACCAGACTTATGATTATGCTTTATGTTTGATTACGTTAATAAAAAAGAGAGGATGATTTTTTGGAAATTACAGATTATAAGATAGAAGGATTAAATTTAAATTAAATTTGATTCTTTCGTTTTCAGATAAATTTATGGTCCTCTCGAAGAACCTTTCTCTAAACTTTGATTGAAAAAAGTGGAATGGAATTATGAATTATGATTTATGAACTATCAATAATTAACAACATCATATGATAGTTAGAACTTAGGAACAGTATGAGTAGATGGCAGGGGCGGAGCCAGGAATTTTCTGGCGAGGGGGCGGGAATAGAAGGGGGTTCGGGGGCAACGTCCCCGAATTTTTTTTTCGAACAGTACAAGTTAATAGATGATTCAGTTCCAAAAAATCGAGAAAATGTCATATAAAGTTAATATACTCTATTCAAAAATATTACAATTTTACCTGCGCTCGTTGCACAGTCTTTTTACTATGCATTTTTATTTTTGAATTTAAATGCATTCAAAAATATACTCTAATCTGCAGTTTTTCCGCAAAAAATACATATTAGTGAGCAACTTTAAAAAATCATATCTTTTTTTTCAAAAATAACCATTGTGTGATCAATACATGGTTGG
>JAWWMW010001936.1:6632-30402 GCA_035048345.1 Echeveria elegans
GCGTAATTTTGTTTATCAAGAGTGATACCAAATGAGTGGATTTTTCTTATTTGTTTAATGAATTTTTTATTTTTTTATTTTTTTTGATATTTTTTAATGATTTTTTTAAAGTTATTTAAAGGTAATTACCTATTTTTTGTTAACAAAATATTTATAAATACCGTTTATCGGCAAATAAAATAATTATAATATCATTTATCTGTAAATTTCAGTTATATTACCTTTTATCTGCAAATTAACCTATTCCTGTAAGTATTTTTGAAGAGAGATGGCGGAAGGAGAAGACAACTCTTCGATCGACGCGTCGCCAGCAGATTCACGAAACGACGTCGCGCCATCTGACTCCGGATATATCGAATCGGAACCACAGCAACCGCCGGCTCCGACGTTGAATCAGATCGAGCTGTTCAAAGCAATTGGAATCGTTGAACGAGACTCCGTTGCCATTGCCGAGAGCTTTACTTCGCTCTTCTCTTCTCTCCGATTAGCCCTTTCCGAGGTCGATTTCGTAATTTGAATTTTTCTCTGATATAAAAATTGTGAAATAATTAGGGTTTTTAGCTATTGAAATTGAATTGAGGATGAAACAGTGGATGAGTATGTTTAAATTAAATTGATTTGATTTGATGGATTATGTGTAGGTGTCAGGAAGCTCAGTTGAGCATATGCAGTGCTTCAGTGATGCAGCAGGCCGTTTACAAGAATCCGGTATGCGTTAAGATTTTTGTTTATTTATTCATGTTTGGGACGATTATTAGCCATATGAATCCTTTACTTGCTTAGTCAGAATTGGGTTTGTGAATGGATGTTTACAGGGATGTCTTTTGTACTGAACTCGGTTTTGTTTTTGTTTCAATTATCTTGCAGCTATTGATGCATCAACGAGAGGGAATCGGTTTATAAATTCATGTCTAAGGTATGAAATAGTGTGATTTGATGGTTGATTGTATTTGTCGTTGTTGTTGAATGTAACTTGTAAGCATTGGTTTGCGTTGGAGTGGCGGAATGAGAAGATTGATCGATAGATTGGTCTAGTCATATCTCGTATAATCACACATGTCGTTAGAATGGAAAATACCTGGTATTAATATAACTCGGAACATGGAAGCCATTTCGAAGTTGGAGTGCTTTTTTCGTGGCTGTGTTTGTTCGGTCATACAGTATCTAATTTAGGTCAGGTTACCTAATGCCATGAGTTGGGATGAATTAGTGAACTATGGCTATGCCAACATTGAGATTCCTTATTTGTAGTGAAATATGCCCTTTGGAATCCATTTTGCCACCAATATCTATCCCTGAAGTTGGAATTGACTCTTGGGCATGTTATTGTTTGGTGGCTTTCCCTTCATAGATGCGATCAAGAACGTGTGATGACTCATGACTTGGAAAATATCAAAATATAACTCTTGGTGGAATTAAATTGTGCCAATATATGTTCATTTGTGTTATCCTTCAGTAACCTTCAAGTATTTCTTTTAAGTAGCCAATACAACGTTTACAACTTCAAACATACCTGTCTGATTAAAGGTTATTTCAATTATGACCTTGCAGGTTGAACGAGGAAATGAAGGGTGCTGATAATTTAGCTGCACAGCTGTATCCTTTCTCTGTTTTGACATATTATATATGTTACTATGCAATTCAAATTATTGCGGAACAAGTAGTATCATCATCCAACATTCCACTTAGCCCCACCACCATTGAAGTTACTGTATACAATCATATGTAGATATTAAATTATGTTATTTTACTTCATGCACTGGTAAAAGCAACCCTATTTTGATTCCCCCACTTTTTTTCCTATAATCAAGTTACAGAAAGTACTTGAGGAAGACAGTTGATACTCTCGACTCTGCAGTAAATAGGCTCCTACGACTACCATGACTGTCTGTTAACAAAGTCTTTGCGGAAGCATCCCGGTCTGTTAACAAAGTCTTTGCAGAAGCATCCCGGTCCGTTCACCAACTATACATTTAGATTCACTGTAACTTCCCTGTCTTTCACAATTCATGATACTGTATATTACCTTCCGTTCGAGGAAATAATCTGTTGTAATAAATAGTAAGCGACAGACTGTGATTAGAATATGAACATGAAGCATTTGTTTACTGGAAACGTCATCAGAGCATGTGCCCTAATATCTGAAAATCAAGTCTCTGTTTCTGAACCACTTCTTGAAAAATGTCTCATTTTCATATTAATAATGTTTCATCATTCTTGATAAACCTTAACTAACTTTGTAGCCGCCATTACACTCTTTGACTGGTTGGTACCTAACCTTGTTGTTACCACTCCCAAAGCCAAATCATCAACCTTGTAAACAATTCATTCCTTTCCTTTCCACCTAATTTCATTTATCATTCCTCCCATGGTCCCCTCCAACACCCTTTCGTTTGCTCCCAATCTCAACTTCATTCCATGAGCACCACATGATCTTCTGCAATGAGAAAAAGAGAGCAAAAACAGCTCACTGAATAAAGCCTGAAATCTAGAAAAGAATAATACAATTCCAACAAAGAATCTAACATAACAGACAAGGTGAGGAACGTGATTAACTGTAAGGCCATTAAAAAGGTTACTAATTTTTCTATAAATGTTCACTGAGAATCTTTACATTTGTAGGTGATGAACAGCTTTGCCTGAAGATTTATATTCCCTATTCTTCAGGTATCAGAAATTCCAACGTTAATATTTTTCTTATCAACCACTTTTTCGCATATATTTGTGTGGCACTTCACGTATCATTTTCTTTTTACATTTTGCTGTTATAATCTGTATATATTGTTTCTCACGTTTTCAGTCACGGGGTGTCATAGTTACAGCTTACAGGCTGCGTAGAGAATATTTGAACAGGGCATATATATGTAACATGTATGTGTAGTCGTTTAGCGCCATGTTAGAATGGTTTAGGGTACTGAGCTTGTAAGCGAAGATGCTCATTGAGAGTCGAGTTTTGAAACTACAAGACTGATTCAGAATGAATAGACTGGTTTAGATTATGAATACCAATCTTGCTGTATGAGACAAGGATAACAATTTGAGAGTAATGGGAAAGAGTTAACAATGTAACATGGAATTTATTGGATGACTAGAAGAAGAAGACAACAGGTTTATTTAATGCTTACTGCCATTAACATATGTCTGTAATACTTAATTACACTGTTCGTTTTAGCATAATTTAGATGTTAGTTTAACTTAGTTTAAGGTAGCACATGATGAATACTAAGGTTAAGGAAATTAGCATTAGTTCTTCCAGAAATGTGTATTGGAATTCTTTTTGGGGGGACAAAAGGACTAGAAAATTTAATATGAATCTCATCAATCATATAAAACAAAATCTGGAAGGCATTGCTTTTATTGGTTTGAAGTCTCTTCTCCATCTTTCTAACTCAAATGAGTAAATGATGTTTGGTGTTCTCTTCATACCATTAAATATTACCTGCTATTTTTGCTGGCTCATGTTCTATGTTACTGTACTAAATTTAATGCCTTCATTTATGTGCTTGCTCTTTCATTTTTATTACTTGTTTTAGTTGTCTCAGCTTCTTCTTGCATTGAGTTTATCCAAAAGGTGAGGGTTTTAGGAGGAAGCAAGTGCAGGGTTTTATGACTATGGTGTGGTCCAGACTCCGGAGTCGAAGAAAGGAGCCTTTTTGATATTGTGGAGATTTTTGAGCTTTGAGTCTTGTTTTCAGAAGAGAGGTGTGGGTTAAAGCTTAAAGGTTGGAGCTTTGGAGAGGTTGAGAAGAGAATGGTTGGGTTTGAGGATCTGAGAAAGCAGCTTGCTTGGGCTGTTGGATGCTATCAATGGAGTTATGCAATCTTCTGGTCTATCTCCATAACTCAACCAAGGTATTATTATCACATGTTTCATCTCTGGTTCACTACACTTTCATCAATCATTTTGCTTGCTTTTTTGAAAGTTGAGGATGTTCTTGATAAAGTGTACTACTCTCTTTCTTCAATTATATTAGATACTTGTGTTGAAGGTTTGGGTTACATTACTTTGATTTGGGTCCACTTTTCTGCAAATGGGTGTCATTCATTTCGCAAGTATTTGATCTGGAATGCATAAAGATTGCAGCTTTGAAGTCCTAACACCATCTTAGCTTGAAAAGTATAGGCTTGTTTGTGTTCTGTTTATCAAACTTAGTTCGAAGATTACCGAATATGAAACTTGATTAGGATCTTTAGAAAGTAGAAACATTAGTTTACTCATCAGCTGTATTACAATCCCTAATTTTGGGTGAATTTGAAGCACAGTTAATGCTCATGGTGATTGAAGATTTTACTCGGATTTGGCTAATTGTGTTAGGGTGCTGGAATGGGGAAGTGGGTACTACAATGGAGATATAAAGACGAGGAAAACGACACAATCTGAAGAACTGAATGCAGATCTGATTAATTCTCAAAGAAGTGACCAGTTGAGGGAGCTTTATGAGTCTCTTGCTGCTGGTGAAAGTAATTCACAAGCTAGAAGGCCTTCTGCTGCATTATCTCCTGAAGATCTTACTGATACTGAATGGTACTACTTGGTTTGCATGTCCTTCGTGTTCAATATCGGCCAAGGGTAATCACATCTCTTTACTGCCGTGAATACAGAAATCTCAGTTTTTTACACTACTGTAAACTTATGTCAGTCGTTCTAGTGGTGCATTTACATGTTTGATTCTACAGGTTGCCGGGAAAAACATTTGAATTAGGACAACCTATCTGGCTCTCCAATGCTCACATTGTCGAGAACAAACTGTTTACTCGCTCTTTGCTTGCAAAGGTATTGACTTCTTGTTATATATTACTCGGCTTCTATTTTTTCATTCATGGCTAATGCACGAGATTGAAGAACTGATTGTACACTTTGTCTGGATCATCTTGGATGCTCTCCAGAGCGCAGACATTCAGGTACTGTTATTTATGATGAGAGTTCCATTAGTTTCTATACGGTTTACTGTCCACCTTTTCTTTTCATGTTTCTTCCTGATGTCCTAGACTTATAATGTTCGTATGAGTTGCAGACTGTAGCTTGCTTTCCGTTCTTCGGAGGAGTAGTTGAGATGGGTGTAACTGATCAGGTAATTTCATATTTCTTAAGCTGTCCAGATTTTGCGTGCCCTTTGGTATCATGAACTCTGACTACATGTCTATCATTCAGGTTCCGGAAGATATGAATCTGATTGAACACATCAAAGCCTCGTTCTTGGACATCCTTCCACAGCCAATGGTCCCAGACATGTCTTTACGAAGAGGTATTCATATCAATGATGATATGGACCTTGCTGGAATTGAGCTAGATCACGATTATCTGGATGCAAGTTTGGACCCCATTGAAGAATGCGAAGAGCTGGACTCATTATCTTTAGACAACAGCACAAGCAAGGTAGCAGGAGATCAATTTGACGACTCATTCATGATGACTGGTGGTGGAGGAGCTTCACAGGTTCAAAGTTGGCACTTTGTGGATGAAGATTTCAGTAACTGCGTTCATAACTCCTTTAACTCAAGTGACTGCGTGTCTCAAACTTTTTCAAAAACGAAGAAACCCGCTTTAAAGATCGAAAACCTCAGTGACTTTTATACCCCGTGTTTCACGGAGTGCGCAAGACTACAGTCACTTGACGCAAGATCAGATGATGTGCATTACCAAAGTGTCATTTCGACGCTCTTAAAAAGTTCTGACCAGTTGGGTTTAGGACCTCGGATCGGATGCTGCAAGAAAGATTCAAGCTTTGTTAAATGGAATCGAGTTGGACTAGTCGGAAGTTCATGGCCTAGAAATATTACATCTCAGTCTCAGGTGATGCTTAAAAAAGCACTGTTTGAAGTCAGTAAAATGCATCACAAGTATGATGTCCCAAAAATCGATCCTGATGAACTCGATGCACAGCATTTATGTTCTCCGACCGTACAGCAGAATGCACTACACGAAAAATTCGCGGCTCTTCAATCTCTTGTTCAGATTAACGACAAGGTTAGTATCAACTCGTTAAGCACTGCTACACTTTCCTATTCATTACAATCATTGAAATGGAAACTTCAAACATGCAGGTTGACAATGTAATGCTTCTAGATGCCACAATCACATACTTAAAAGAGCTTGAGAAAAAAGTCCAGACATTGGAATCTTCCAAAGAATCACCAGATTTCCAGAACACATCCATGCCTATAGAACCTCAAGATACTGTCCATAAAACATCAGAAAGCTACAAGACTAACAGAAGCTCTAACGAAATCAACCCGTCCAGTAACAAAAGAAAGGCTAGCCATATGGATCAAATAGAGCTTCAAACCTCTTCGAAAACGGTAAAAGACGGTTCGACTGAAAACATCTATGTCAGCATAGTTGATAATAATGTGATGATAGAAATGAGATGTTGTTGGAGAGAATGCCTGTTGCTTAGAGTCATGGATGCAATGAGTAGTCTCAGTTTGGATTCACATTCAGTTCAGTCTTCTACCGTTAACGGGATGCTTCAGCTCACAATCAAATCCAAGGTGTGCACTCTTCTCATAGCATTTTCAGCTTTGAACCCCATCTCAGTTACCATGCTGTTCTGACATGTTTTGCATTTGTGTGCAGTTTAAAGGATCAAGGTCTCCATCAGTGGGAATGATCAGGCAAAAACTACAGAGAACGATAGTTCTGAGCACCTGAAGTAATGGTAACCTTAGAACTCCTACCAAGTACTTGCTACCTGTAATTTTATGGACACCTTTCGAATTTCTGAGCTCTCTTAATCAAAAGTCACTCACTTTTCATGACACAAATATGATACATTAGTTGCAAACCAAACCGTTGGAGAAGCATTGCAGATAAATGCCATACACTGTGGAGGGTTGGTTCATGGCTTCTGCTGGGATGTTTCAGTTGTGGCTCCAGCCAAATCCCTGATATTAAATCCAACTTTTTCAAAATTTCCTTCTTTGTTACTCACCCTGAAATTTAAATGGTCTCTGCAAACATATGGCTTATAAAGCCTTGGTTTCCCATTTCCCACAACTTCATCAGGAGAGGATATTACCATGTCATCCGGAAACGACCAAAAGAAAGGCAGAGAGAATCGGTTAATATTTTGCTTCAGTACGACTCTGTGTTGGCACGACCTTAGTTGATCATTACTCCAGGCTTGCATAAGGTCGCCGATGTTAACAACCATAGAATTTTCAGTTGAAATGATATCCATCCACTGACCTTCTTTAGACCTCACTTGTAAGACCGATCTCATCACAACTCATGTCTGTGTGCATTCCAAGTCCTTCAGCTTCTTTCTCTTCGATAGGCTGTGTAGCTCACCAACCTGAAATATCCATGGCAAGTGGTGAAATACGTTTTGTTGAACTTTTTCTCAAAATCATCTCCCAAACTTCTCTGTAAAAGCTGAACAACTTTCTTGCCAACTCCACCATCTTGTTTCCATATACTTGCAAAAGCTTGCTGCACGAAAAAGAGTAGAATAAATGACATTAGAACTTTAAAATCAGAAAGCAAGAACAAAAGTAAAAACGAGTTGAATTACCTGAATTCAGAGTTGTCTCCGATGAACAACTCATCAGCGGAACTCTTAGCAGAAGCCATAAAATCTGGTCCAGATACTCTCAAGCACTCAAAAAATACGGAAGCAATGAAAGATGGAGTATATGTTTGGAAAGACGAAGATGGACTCATAGACCCATCTTCAGCTTGCAGCTAAGAGGAAGCTCAAATATTTCCTTCGAGTAAACACATATCTTGCGATAAATTTCATCAGAGATTCCACAATTGGAAATGTAAAAGAAACCCCACTCTCGACAAGCTTGAGACAAAAGGGGGAGAATATGTGGTTCAACTGGTTTCGATAAATCTAAGACAGGGAGTTGCAAAGAAACTTGGGGACGAGACATCATTCTAAAGTATAAGTAGGTTATACAACTAGGATCGTAGCCTTTCTAGTAACTGTCTATAAATATTAATCAAAAAATGGAAAAAGTGGAGGGCGAAGGCGAACAGCTAAAGAAATTCCAAGTAGAAACAAACCACTGAAGCAAAAACATTAGTTAAAGCTAAAAGGATAAACAAGGGGTTGATACACGAAGTCGAAGAGGTGCACATCTATATCACACTTTTAAAAGGAGCGTGTTCTAAAAGAATGCGTAATACTAAATAGATTACTGATATGCACTCAACAATATTGGTCATCACTGGCCAAAATTTGGGTATACACCACTAGAGAAAAGAGTAACAGCAAACACCAATACACAAATGAGAGACTATATACGAGTCAGCATCAGATCAATATATCCACCAAAACAAGCAGGTCACAGATGAGAACAGAAAACTTCAAAGTTCAAAAGATGGTTTAAAACTTTATACAGTAGCGGAGGCGTCAATGATAGAAAATCAATAATGGCATCAGGTAATTAAATATTTCTTAGTGTTATATCTATCTATTACGGCCCTATTAACACTAGCTTTTATAGAACGGTTCAGCACTAACTTTTTGTCTGTTCTCAAATTAGTGATCATGTTTTGTCCAAAGTAGAACAGTCAAAAAAGCCAAATCTTCATAGTCTAAATATCAATTGGTATAGGGAAGATATGGGGTTAATTTAGAGGTAATAATATAATTGGTAAGCGCAACCATTAGACAACTTTCTGTTGAAACATAGAACAATAACTTATCGTCATTGATGGGCAAACGACAACATATTGATGATCATTCCCACTCAATTGTAGAAGGAGGCTTTGATGTTATGTCTTGAACAACACGGTTGACTCCTCTAACTCTGTTGCAAATCTCTCGAGAAACATCATCAAGAAATTTGTGTTCAAAATTGTACCTAAAAGGTTTAAGAAAAAGAGAGACCAAATACGAAATAAGACTCAAAAGATTCAAGAATCATATTTGGTCCAAGCATAGTAGGTTACTGTAAAATGATCCTTGAAATGACAATGTGAACCAGAGACTCACCAATCTGCTGTCATTCCATCCTGACTGGTCACTGCTCTAAGAGCCACAACGTGAGAGTGCGTCCTCTGATCACCCTGAACACCGACTGATTTAATTGGTAAGAAAACTGCAAAAGCTTGCCAGATCTTATCGTACAAGCCTGCTTTCTTGATTGACTCTATGAATATCTCATCAACCTACACTTGACAATTTTCAGGTTAGTAAAGAACGAACGATAAAATAGTACTATTGATAGCATCTGCATTAATTCTACCTCCCGAAGAATATCCAAAGCGTTGCCCTCAGTCACATCACCCAAAACACGTACTGCAAGCCCAGGGCCAGGGAATGGGTGACGCTTAAGGAAACCCACTGGCACATCAAGAATTCTCCCCAATTCGCGGACCTTCATGAACCATAAATAATTTTTTTTATCAAGGTTACATAAAGTACCATTTAAACATCGAAAATCTCTTTGCTTACCTCATCTTTAAAGAGGAGCTTCAGTGGCTCAATTAACTTCAACTTCATGTCTTTGGGAAGCCCTCCAACATTATGATGACTCTTAATTGTGTGAGAGTGATTACTTCCACTACCAGGCGGTGGACAAGATTCAATAACATCAGGGTACAAAGTCCCCTGAACGAGGTACGTAGGTCTATGTCCAATTTGACGCTCCAATTCCTTAGCAAACTCATCGAACACAGCAATAAACTCTTTGCCAATGATTTTTCTTTTAGCTTCAGGGTCTACAACACCTTTCAGCTTAGTGAGAAACTCATGTGTCGCATCAATACATGTCACCGGCAGATGAAGTTCGTCCTTAAAAGTTTTCATTACCCTCTCTTGTTCATTGTACCTGCACCAGAGATGAAAATGAACACCAACAATAGAAAAGAAAATGTCTTCAAAAAGCTAAATTCAATTCCATGATAATTCACCTCAACAAGCCATTGTCGACAAAAACACAATGAAGCCTTTCTCCAATTGCCCTGTGAACAAGTGTGGCGGCTACTGTGGAGTCAACACCTCCTGATAACGCACAAATCACATGATCATCAGGCCCAACCATGCCTTGAATAACACTTATTTCTTGTTCCATCACATCCTCCATCCTCCAACCCGCTGTGACTCCACAAATATCAAATAGAAAATGTCGCAGCATATCCATCCCTTCTGGGGAGTGAGTCACCTGTAACACAAATAGTTCACTTACATTAGATAAATAAAAAAACTCAAATAATGTCTTAGGGTATAATCAAGCAAGCTACCTCATTTTCTTCCAACTAGTGCAAGTATGAGAAAATAAGCTACTAATCACAAATACTCACTCCGTTCCATATTATAAGTACCTATTCATTTTTCACGCTTAATAAGAAATTATTCCTTATACAATTTTATCCTTAAAATTATCACTATATTTAAATGAAAGCATTTAATGCATTTATTTCATTCATTAAATATAATGATATTACAGTAAACTTTTTTCAAAATTCTTTTTTAGAACATCCCAAGGTGACCTATATTTTGAAACAGAGAGAGTATAAAATCTTACAGTTGACAACATATAATAATCCAGGATGCAGAAAATGAATAGCACATTTAGATTACAATCTTAGGCTTAGGCATTACCTCAGGATGATACTGAAGCCCAAAAAACCTCCTTTCAACACTCTCCACGGCGGCCACAACATTCTGACTACTCCTAGCCACAACCTCAAACCCGTCCGGCAATTTCACAACCTCATCTCCATGACTCATCCACACAACCTGCTTATCCCCAACCTTCTTCAACCCAAACAATCCCCTAACTTTCTCAACCTCAATCTCCATCTTTCCATACTCCTGCTTATGCCCAACCGTCACCAAACCCCCAAGCTTCTGCACAATCAATTGCAAACCATAACAAATCCCTAACACAAAAATCCCTTTTTTCTCAACATACTCCACAAATCCTTCAGGAAAGCTCGGAGCTTCCGGCGTGTGCACCGAATGTGGTCCACCCGACAATATAATCACGCTGGGATTCAAATCCGTAATCGTCTTCAACAACGACGTGCCGGAGATGACCAGAGAGAAAATTGAAAGGCTACGAATTCGGCGAGTGATTAAGTGTGTATACTGCGAGCCGTAGTCCATAATCAGCACCAACTCCGATTGGACCTTCTCCGCCTCCATCGGTTCCGGGTAGGGGTCAAAGTTGAGAGCTTTCAGACTAGAGAGTGTGATTGATGTTCAGCCGCGTAATTGGGATTTTGGGATTCTAGGGTTTATAAATGCCAACGAGATTACTGCCTTTAGGGTTTTAGCATTTGGCGGGAAGGGCCCCCACATCATTCGTCGGATCTTTGGATCCAAACGGCATCGTTTACTCATCAACGGCTTAGATTAAGTCAACACCTTGTCGGTCAACTGAGTATTACAGCACTATACAGCGTCGTTTTTTCTAGGTGTTAAGTGGTGTGTCTATCGTTTTAGCATCCCACGGATTAGATTGCGTCAACACCAAGATACTTTTGTCGGTCAACTTAATCTATACGACAAAACGATGAGCACCGGCCCAAAAAAGTAGGCCCATTAACGGAGGCCCATTTGCATTCTATCTTCTTGGTCGTCAACGTTTGACTAGAGAGATCTTCACTTCCCTCTCTGCAACATCCACGGCGAAGACCCTCCTCTCCGTCCCCAATTTCTGGCCGCCGGCGAATTTGCCGACGAGTGCTCCCCTATGAAGACACATAAAAGCACCATTTCCATTATTCAAACCAATTTTTTCACTTCCATCATCACGGCATTTGCTGAAACCTCAAGCAGCAATCGAACCAGACGGAAAGTGCTATCCAGAACCAGCTGAATACGAACCGACGGAAGCAGAGGAGTATACACATCCCGGAGTATCGAAAAGTAGACCAGATTCGCCGACAAGCAGCGCGAGCGCGGAAACTGAAAGAGGAGGATTACAAAAACACCAGGTCTGTGTTTCTGAAATCGATTGCTGACGTGGAAGATGCGCCGGATGAGAGTAGTGATGTGGTGAGAGCGGAGGATGAGAATTTGGATGTTGAGATTAGTGGAATTCAGCTTGATTCAAGGTTGATGAATTCTTGGTGATTTGTTTGTGTGTTATGTTGGTAGGAAAAAGGTTGGGCATTTGCATTTGACTAAGGCGGATAAAAGAGGTGCGGTGGCTGTTGTAGCGAGTAAGGAGCTTGATATATAGGGAACATTTGGATGTAAGGCGATGGTTATTGTGGAGGATACTAGTGCTGTTCTTGCGTGGTTGGCTGCATTTTTGCATTTTTTTTATCAGCATCCGTTTAGGAATATGGCTGTTATAGGGATAACTGGTACGCATTGGAAGATGTTTACTGCTTATTTGATTAAGAGAATTTATGAGGCTATGGGATTGAGAACGGGATTGTTGAGCACGATGGGGCATTATGTGCACGGGGATAATAAGTTGGATTTGCCTGATGAGTTGCCAGATGCTGTTTTGGTTCAGAATGTGATGGCGAAGATGCTTGATAACGGTACCGAAGCAGTTGTTATGGAGGCATCATCGCATCAGTTGCATCTGGGGAGATGTGATGAGATTGATTTGACATGGCAGTTTTCACAAACTTAACAAGGGTCATGGTGAGTTCCCAGGAACGGAGCAGGAATACAAAGATGCAAAGGCTAAACTAGTTTCAAGGATGGTTGATCCTGACCGGCATAGGAAAGTTGTCAATATTGATGATCCAAATGCGCCTTCTTCATCACACAGGGGAATCCGAATGTCCCTCATAGGCTAAACTACTCTCGACGACGGCGGCGGACGACGGCCACAACCTATTCCGCTGCCCCTCATCACTCGTCCCCTACCGGCGACCGCCCGACGCCTTCCATTCCCATCCCAAGCCTTCGTTTGCAATCCCAATTCCCATGCCTTCGATTTCCCATCCCAAGACTTTGACGCCCACGAGTCCACGACCCACCCTCTCCTTCTCCGGCTCTCTCTCATCCCTTTGAAATTTCCCATCTCAGGCTTTCGATTTCCCGTCTCAGTACTTTGACACCCTCGTCAACCTTAAGGTACCTCTCGGCTCTCATCAAATCTGAAATTTTCTCTCAAATTTTGCTGTGAAATTCTATTATGTCTGTTCTCTGTTGTGGAGTTCCTTGCAAATATGTGGTCAGGTTTACAACAATTTGCGGCTGTGTCTTACTTAAATTTTCTGGTCTCTGGCGCTGTGTTTTCTTATGTTTTTGTCAAGAGTTAATTGATCGTTTCAGGTGGCATCATGTCTGATATGGGTAATACTAATCTCAGTTTGCCGACAGCTGAATCAGAAACGCACAATATCACACAAACATCAAATGCAGAAGGTAAACATGTTGCAACTCAAATGGACAATGAGACTGAACCTGAATCTGTAAAATCCAAAAGGAAGAAAGTAGAGATTCGATCAGAAGCTTGGCAGAATTTTAAAAAGGTAAAGGTTTCCGTTTCAACAGCTTCTGGTGGTACTTCCATTGTAGACAAAGCTCAGTGCATTTTCTGCGATAAATTGATAAGTATTGGTTCTAAAAATTATGGTACCAACGGTATTCGATATCATTCAGACCATTGCAAAAAGAATCCGGCTAAGGTTCAGAAAACTCTTTTGACATTTACTGCTCCTGAAGGTAATCAAGAGGGTGAAGCTATTGGTGTTTTTAAGAGTTGGAACTTCAATCAAGCAGCAGTTAGGAAAGCTTTGACCCAGATGATTATCACTGATGAAATTCCATTTCGATTTGTCGAGCATGCTGGCTTTAAACACTTTATTCGTGTAGCATGTCCTCAGTTTTCTATTCCATCGAGATGGACTATGGCTCGTGACTGCTATATGATGTATGAAGAAGAAATGTTGAAGTTGAAAGGAGTTTTGAAGAAATCAGCAAAACGTGTTTGCTTGACCACTGATACTTGGACTTCAGTGCAAAGGGTTAATTACTTATGTTTGACGGCCCATTTTATTGATGCGAATTGGAATTTACAGAAAAAGATTTTGAACTTTATTCCAATAAGCAGTCATAGGGGAGAGGATATTGGGATGTCGGTGGAGGAATGTTTGGCAGCTTGGGGAATTGAGAATGTATTCAATATAATCGTGGATAATGCCTCTTCTAACAATACCCGGTTGGTTATTTAAGGAGGAAACTCATCCTTCGCAATGGATGCATTCAAGATAGGAACTATTTGCATATGAGATGCATAGCCCATATTATCAGTTTGGTTGTGGTGGATGGTTTAAAGAGTTTAAAGGATTCAATTTCTCGAATTAGAAATGTCGTATGATATGTGAGAGAATCTCCATCAAGGTGGGAAATTTTCAAAGAGTGCATTGCCATTGAAAAGATTTCAAGTAAAAGTTCAGTATGCTTGGATGTTCGCACTCGATGGAACTCAACATACCTTATGCTAGAAACAGCTGTTAAGTTCGAGACATCATTTGATAAACTTGACTACCTTGTTCCTATGTTAAAGATGTAGCTAGACCAAAAAAAATGTCAAACTGATGATGATAATAATTATGGTTGTGGAGTTCCTTGCAAGTCAGATTGAGAGAATGCAAGAAGATTTGTTGGTTTCTTGCGCTACTTTTATACTCTCACTGTGAGAATTTCTGGGTCAAAGTATGTGACGTCCAATAATTTTTTCAGTGTGATTTTTGCTAGAAGATTGGGGTATGACAAATATTGGGGTAATGTGGAGAAGATGAACATGATCATATACATCGCAGCTATATTAGACCCTCGATATAAGTTGGAATATGTGAGTTGGACTTTTTCATTGTTTTATAAGTTCGAGGATAAGAAGGCTGAAATGGAAAAATTGATTGAAATAGTGAAAAATGCATTATATGACATGTTCAATGAATACATATGGATTAATGATCATGGGGTTGGCGGTAGAAAAGAAGGTACTGCTTCAAGTTCATAGATTATAGATACGGGTAGTAATAGCAGTGTCGTCGAAGGAAGTTCAAAGCTTGCTTCTCTCTATACATGAAGCATAATTCAAAGATCCACAATGATGAGAATAAAGCAGAGTTAGATACATATCTGAAAGAAGCCAGAGAAAACTTGAGTGATGAGTCTGAGTTTGATATTTTGTGATGAAGGAAATTACATAGCCCTCGATTTCCAATTCTTTCTCAGATGGCTCGTGATGTTTTGGTTGTTCCTATTTATACTGTTACATCTGAATCCACGTTTAGCACGAGTGGCCGCATTGTTGATGCATTTACGAGCTCACTGGCTCCTCGTCTAGTTAAAGGACTCATTTATGCTCAAGATTGGATTCGATATCGCACATCTCATACACATGTTTCAGTTGAAGAAGATCTTGCAATAATTGAGAAATTAGATGAAGGTATGACCCATGTAAACATTTATTTCAAATTAGAGTTTATTATCGAAAACCACCCCGTAAAATACAGGTTTTTCCAATAGCCACACGTAAAAAGTGATATTACCAATTAGCACCAATAAAACATAATTATTTCGATCGTCACCTGTTAAATAATATTGTTAGCAATAGCCACCCGTCGCCGTTAAATAATGATGTCATTTCACTTGACGTCGTTTCACCTGAACCGTTCAGGTGACGTCACTTCTAATGGTGTTACCTTCGAATTAACGATGACAGGTGGCTATTGGTAAAAATATTATTTAACGGGTGGCGATTGAAACAATTAGGTTTTATGGGTGGTAATTGCTAATATCACTTTTTACAGGTGGCTATTGGAAAAATCCCTATTTTACGGGTGGTTTCCGATAATTATCCCTTTAAATTATGTAATCACATTTTAATTTTCGTATATTCACTGAAATTCATCAATTTTTCAGATGTGATGAACATGAAGATTTCTATTAATCCAGCGGAGGTGAATATTGATTAAAAGATTCGAGTTGAGGTAAAGGTAAAGTATTCAAATTACTAATTTCAACGTTGTATTTATTTATGGACATATGCTACTTCATCTCTTTCATTGAAATAAGAAAATTCCAGTTCTTGTTGCCAACTTACCATGCTCATTTATTTAATTTTTTGTAGTTCAGCTTCAGTGTCTACATTTCAGTCCGACCATTTTATGTATGTTTGAGTTTGAACGGTTTATGCATGTCTGAGTTAATATATGTTTGAGTTTGAACGTTTATGCCATTCAGATTCAGTTTATGTCTGTTTGAGTTTGAACGGCTGGTTACTTGGTTGGATTTGGAATAAGGTTACTTGGTTCAAACTTCAAACAAAAGGTACTGCTTTACTTGTCCAGTGAGCTGAGTCTTAACATCTCATCCCTTACTAACATTCAGTCTCTTTAATTAGCATCTCATCTCTTTGATTAGCTTTGTTACTGCTTAATGTTTATATCATTTTAATCAGGGATGCTACAAGATCACAAGAATGAAGATTGAATAGAAGAAGCAAGAGTAAGAATTAAGAATTCAAGATGTGTTGCTGAATTTGTAAAGTGTTCAGTACTTCAGTTTCATTCAATTTTCAAGGCTGAAATGACTGAATTTGTGATGCGTGGCTGAAATTTGAAGTGTTCAGTTTTCAGTTTTGTTATTTGTAAACTTGGTATCTCAATTCTCAACTCTTTGTATTTTTATTCAAAACTTAAATTTTGTGGGAACAATAACAGGGTATAGAACAGGGTAAGGGTTAAAGGAAATTTTGAAAACTAGAAAAATGAGAAAGACGGGAAATTTATCGTTTTACCGTTTTGACGGTAAAACAATAACAATAAACGGTAGACCATTTTTTGGTCGGGAAATCGGAAAACGGGAAAACAGAAAGGTCCTGTTTGCTCTGTCCTACCCAGAACCACTCAAATGAAATATAAGAAAAGCTAATTGTTAAAATGCTAATTGTTAAAACCAATCGACTGCACCAAACAGAGAATCATCCAATTGGACCGAAATGGTCCATGATTAAAATCAGACTTTTGGTTTGGACAAAAATCAGATGGAATGGATAAGATTAAAGAAGAGAAAGTCTAATGGTTTTGTGCATTATGACAAAGGGATAAGATGAAAAAAAGGATGAAATACTTGGCATTCTCATGGAGAATATGGAGAGTTTTTCAAAACTCTATAAAAGGAGGGCTTCACTCCTCTTCAAGGGAAGACATCCCATTCAACACCAACTTACACACCCATCAGATTTCCACGAGAGCTCTCCCTCAAGGGGGACTGCTCGATCAAGCGCTCCTCGACCATGAAGAATGAAGAGCTGCTCGATCTCCTCTTCTCTTCTCTATCCTATCTCTATTTTTACTTTCTTTTTAGTTTAATCATGTAATTTTTTCTAACCTCATGACAGAATCCAATGGATTCTTTGTACTCATGAGTGTTTGAATATATTTACATACATTTTTATATTGCTTTAACACGTCTAGTCCTACATTAAAATCAACTCAATATTATTCTACATTTTCTTATAACATGTTCAACATACTTCATGAGTATTATTGGGTGTTTGAATAAGTTAACATATATTTTCATGAGTAAATTCTGATTTGATAACATGTGTTTTAATCCATACTAGTACGATGCATATTAGGTGTTTGACGAAATACTTAATATAATTGTATGTGTAGTATTCTCTAGGGATGGATCGAGAGATGAAACTAGTCTAATTTAAGGATTAAAACAACTATAACATCGAGTATATAAGTAAAGCGAGAGCAGCGAGTATACTAGATTGAGAATTAATAAGTTAGCTTTAAGCAGATAAAATAAAAACTAGCGGAAGCACCAAGAGGATTGAAGCTAGTCTTGTTGAGTTTTATGGTATTGATTCAATAGACCGAGAGGGTGAGAATTGTATTGCCTTTACAAGTTTTAACGTTATAGTTCAACAACGAGAGTGAGAACTAAAATGTCTTTACTTCGCTAAGTTTTACATAAACATCAACAGGAATGTGCTCGACATTATATTATAACATGTTCAATATAATTCATGATTATTGGTGAAGTTAGATTCTAGTCATCTAATTTAGATAGTTCACTAATGTTTGTCCTTTTAAACAAAACCAATATAGAAAACCCCCTTTTCTTTAGAACTATTTCGAGTAAATAGTTAGCATATCTTTGTCTTTATCATTCCCTTGGGTACGACACTAGGTCACCCTAGTTCTTATAAATTTCTTTGAAGCATTTGTGACACCACTGTACGACACGTCACTTCCTCATAGCTCGTAGATACGAAAATGTTTATATCTCCATCATCACCTTTTTGAGGGTCATTTTATCTTTCAAAATGGAGTTGTGCGATATACTTTTATCTTCTGTAACAAGCCACTAATGGCTTATAGGATTTGATTTTGTTATTAATAAATATTGGTGATGCCAATAAAAAAAACTGGGACATAGCTGACCTCAGTCAGGATAACAAACTTCCCATTTTTCAATTTAAGGCTCACAGATCCCATTCGCAAGATCTCACGTACATTGTCGTCCCCCATACAGACTTTTGAGGTCTCCACCTCTTCATAGTCTTGGAGCCATTCTCTGATAGGGCACATGCGGTACGTGCAACTCCGAGTCAAGGATCCACGGGTCACTTATGTGATCAGATACATCCAGGACCTCAGGTGAGCCAGGGCATTTTCTATGGTGACAACTATATTATTCTCAGCAAGTTGTTTCTTCTTCTTAGCTAAATATTTCCTGCAATATTTCTTTAAGCGACCAACTTTCCCACTAAGGAAACACTCTCTAGTATCATTTATCATTATAAGCAATTTGTTTACTATCATGGACTTATCAAATTGGTTTCCAGATTTCTTCTTAATGTTTTTTCCATGATTCTTGCCTTTAGCAAAATTACTATAACCTATTTTATGTTTCTTAAGTTCCATTTTCCGAGTCCAAATAGCATAACACAGTAGCTCATAGCTAGGAAATGATATAATGGTATAAAAGCATTTTAACAGACTGGTAATTGTCAGGCAAAACATTCAATAGAATCGTCACGATACTAGTTTCATCAACAAAATACCTAGTATCTTTAATCGTCAAAATAAATTTCAAGAAATCATCCAAGTTTTCATCGATAGACTTTGTCATGTCAAGCCTAAAAGTAAACAATGCAGTCGTAATATAACAAGACTATGGGCCACTTTGTTAGTAAACAATGTTTTTAATATATACCACAGATCAATAGGAGTTTTGGTCACACATACATGTCTTATGAGTTGTCTTTTAGACTCAACATCACCTGATCATAAGCTTTCTTGTCAATATTTTCTTCTTTTTCTTTTCATCAGCATCCCTGTTTGTTGGGTCAGATTTCAGGGCCACCCCACATCATAAAATGAGATAATGACCTCATTTTGATGGACCAGATTGGGGGGGTCTGAATTGTCATCAAATGAATAATTTTCATTCTTACACTTGTCATTCTCAATCCCAACAATTCGCTCATAGCAACACAGACCATAGTACCAAATCAAGTATCAATCATTGAAAAAAAATTCAAGATTAAGATAACAACCACAACATAATTGAAGTAATCTAGCTCTGATACCACTGTTGTAAAGATGATCTAGTTCTATTCGATTATCTGATTATTTAAGTTCAAATTCTAAGTTGATAGTTAACCCAAAAATGCCAAGATATTAAATCGATACAAGTGGCTTTATGTGAAAATGGCTTTACTCCACTCGAGTTCACTTTGAAACTCAGAACTCCACTAAATTGATCATCAATGCGTATAAGATAATCAAGTATTATTATTGTTATTTATTTTGGAAAACATACTCTACTAAAGTAATATTGTTTTAACACCCATAACCCACCAGAAATCCGGCCTAGGAAGTGAGATTCATAATACACTTTTAGAGACCGTACAACCTTTAAGTAGCATTTGGTGATCATAGTTCATATATTAAACTCTTAATTGATAAGTAAAAAATACGATAAGTTTTGTCACGTAGTATAATTTCTTTTGTATTTAAAAGAGACAAAATAGGGAAAGGATATAAGCAAAATAAAAAGTAAGATTCTCAGCCTACCTCAAATTACATAGGAAAATGAGAAAGAAAGACTGAAATAAATCAAAGACAAAACAAAAGCGCTAGCTTATCCTTTAACCTAAATTCACACATTTTCAGGATGATAATTAGACACTCACAAAGTCTGGTACTTTCCATATTTGGCAAATTAGCTACATTGTGCTCTTCATCTTCTATCTATTGATTCCTCTTCAACATCTGGATCCAATTCCAAATCATCTCTCTTTGCATGGATCATAATCAACATATCTGGTAGTGGGAGGTTTTCTAGCTCTACAATATTAAGTTATCACCAAGTCGCGTGGTGGTGGCTTTTCTTTTTTACATTCTTTGACTGTTTACTTTAGACAATAAAATAAAGTTGACAAGGGATTTCATTCTACGATTGATCGCTTTGTGGAAATATTGGACAAGATCACGAGATTTCATTCACACTGTCTGCAGACACCGCGGATGTACTATCATCCACCCGCCGAGCAAGGAGGCCAAAATCACGCTGTTAGGACGACCACCGAGCTAATGCAGGTTGCCAATGCTACTATTACCGTTGTCATACTACTACTAGTAATACAATTAGTAGCGGTCTCATTCTTCCCTCAATTGTTTGATTTTTATTTGATCTTTACATCGTAGTTCCTCTCTTTTCCAATCAAGTATTCATTTGATATAAATTTTTCAATAGAAGTATAATCCTTCGAGTCCTGCCAGGTGCAAAGTACTTTTATTTACTATGTAACAGATGAAAGTTAATGGATTTTCGGAAAACAAATAGCTTCAGAAAATGTGACAAAATATCTGTAATGACTAATACTTCGCCATCCTGAAGCTGTAAGGAAGGTTTTATCTGCCTTTCGAATCAGTTTCCCAGCCGCATGAGACCTGACTTTGAAAGGGCGAATGAAACAATGCAGAGCAAAAGAACGTTGAACCTGCAGGGACGACGAGTAAAATCACATTATTCATAGATTACATTTAGAACTTAAATTACACCCGAGATGAAATGAATATAACTTACCAAGAAGATATTGAAACTAATATTGCGCTCCCTGATTTCGACTGGTTAGGAGAAGACTCCTCTACCAGGTATCGTCCTGTCATGAATAAAATTTTTAAGTCCAAAAGTATTTGGTAAAACAATTATTTTAAGAAGTTACATTTGCGTTGGGCGAACCACAAAGTAGAAGATTATCAGGGGCCGGCCGCTCCTTGGCAGGATTAGGGTCTGCATTAAAAACTCTTACATACAGCTCCTGCCCTAAATATCAATTTATGGCAAGCTGTGATCTTAAATTCCACATTTCGGGATTATCAAGATACACGTAAACTGCAGCCCACGAAGCTGGGTACACCTATACAAAACACAGTGGCATCCATTGTAATCGTGGATCACTTGGACGTCAAAAAGCTAGCATAGGTAATAACCTAAACCGTCGAGCGGACAACTGGATCGAGTAAATTATAATTTGAACGATCGTCCGGTGTCCATCGAGCAAACCCGAACCTGTCATAATTTTACATATATGACGCATAGAAATGTCTGTAAAAATAAAGAAACTTTAAGTATGTGCTTAGCCTTACCCTACTACGTAAAATCCAAATCCGTCCAGATGCCAAGCATCCATCTTGGAATCTCTATCGTTATACAAAATGATTTCTAGCCACCCTTTATGGATTCCGCTTGCAACGAAAGTTCCAAAAACAGTATTTTCTCGTGTCACATTTGTCGAAAATCTACCAATTTCATATACGTCAAATGCCTCACCAAAATGATCAGCAAGCTTCAGCGGCGTCTCTGGCGTCAAGTAAGACACGCCATTTATAGTATACTTATTTTCACCAAGTACAGTCTTCATTTCTCCGGTTAGAATAAATGTCTGCGACAATGTCACATTTGTTACATTAAATGTACCTTGTGGATTTGGCCTAGCTGCTCCCGCGGTCATGTTCCATTTGATAGATTGTGTCTGGTTGATCGAAAACATTATATCAAAAGGATCAGGTCCGGTGAGAAATGGGCCAACGGGACTTGAGTTTGAATCAGTATAATGTAAAATTCCAATGCCTGCATAACCTAAGGTCGTCTCGTTAGCGAATACAAGCTTAGGATATGCCACTATGTAGAAATCTGAAGCATCTTGATCGGCTGTCACGAGCACTGAATAAGATTGTCCGACGTGAACATCTAGAGAACTCAATGTGATTTGGTTTGTGTACGATCCTTCTGTCTCGACTAAAACCATTGTATGGTTGTGTATCAGAAAGTTGAAACTCCATTGACTCCCAACGTTGGAAATCCTAAACCGGTAAGTCTTCCCTGAAAATACCAAAACATGATATCAAAGGCAGTGGCGGATCCAAGGGGGGTCAGGAGGGGTCGGCCGACCCCTCCGTCGCCGGAAAATTCCAGTAGTATGATACCTTCGATAGCAGCAGCCGGATGCTCGCCTCCCGCCTGCCCTAGCTGTCTTCTCCGGTGAGCTTCGCTGTTTTTTTTTTTTTGCAATTTGGGTTACAAAACGACGTCGTTTTGTAACCCAAATTGCAAAAAAAAGAAGCAGCGACTGAATCCAGTTTTAGGGCGATCTTCTCAGCGACGCAAAGGGGAAAGGACTGCAGCGAGAGCGAGGCGAGGGACGAGGGTCGTACACTCGTACTCGGTTTTGATTTTGAAGGTATGATTTTGTATTCAATTGATTGTATTGAAACATTATGACTGCTATTTCGGTTAATTGAATTTGGTAATATGTTGTTGACTTGTTGTAACATGATTTATAATTCAGATGATTGATTTTGAGCGTCTGCTAATTAAACTCGCATGAAGTTGTTGTTCTTTATTTTCTTGTTTTTTTGGAACTGAATCATCTTTTAACTTTTACTGTTCAAAAAAAAAATTCGGGGGCTCTGCCCCCGAACCCCCTTACTTTTCCGACCCCTCGCCAGAAATTTTCTGGCTCCGCCCCTGGCTACATCATACAATGAAACCTCTTGGGCGTTACATCAATATTAGCTTCTTTTCCGATCGCCATTAGATTACTCAAAACAATGAATCTCGTGGGTATATAATTTTTTTTTACTAATAATGCGATTTTTATTTAAAATCACATCCCAATAATTTTTTAATCTTCTACTATACAATTGGTACTCGGATCCAGAACAGATACCTGCAAAAAACTGCGAGTCAAAAGTACATAATTTCTAAAAATATATAAATAGAATGACAGTATTTTACATTTAAACATAACTGGGTCCGCTGAACCCGCTCAAAATGACGTTGTTTCACTTTGCTAGTTTTTCTCATTCCTACAATTGCTTTCTTCTTTTTTAATACTTGTTCAGACTTTTGTCTTATCGCAAAAGAAGTAACTTGAGACTATTTTATTTCTTTTGAATAGAGAAAAATGCATTTAAACACCCGTTTTTTACAATTTTTGCATCAAATCATTGTTTATTTATTCCATTAACTAATTACTGGTTTTATTAAAAATAATTTTTAAAATTCAAAAAAGTCTAAAACAATCCCCCGAAATCCGCAATTTAAGAAATCAAGAGTTTACAAAAAATTTCAAAATACAAATTACAAACACATTTTTGTAAAAAAAATTACGAAAATGCAAAAAAAAATATTATTTAATGGATGAATCTTTTGATGAATACAAAAAAATGTACGTAGAAAATTAATTCAATTGATAGTTTAATTTTTTATGAATTCCTAATCTTTTTTAATGAATTGCCAATTTTTTTAATATTAAATTAAATATATTTTACAAAAAAATAATTGGTCAACATAATACGTGG